>JANHGN010026453.1:0-39157 GCA_024605025.1 Megaceryle maxima
AAAGGGGAAGAAAAATATATATAAAAAAAAAAAAAAAAAAAAAAAAAAAGAGTATCCTGATACTTGGAAAAACGTTATGAACAACGTGAGGACTGCTTGTATTACAAGCAGGATTTAATACAGCATTTGAGGCTGGGAGAGTGACAGGTTTGGAAGAAGTGGTAGGGAAGGGAGAACGAGAGGACTGAAAGGCGAGGAAAGGGTTTCCCGGGCAGGGATCCGAAGAGCTGCGTTTTGCGGGCTAGGGCGGGGACAGCTCCCCGGTCCCCCGAAGTGCTGCAGCACCCTCGGCAAATCCACGCGTACGCCCCTGCAGAGCTGCTGGCATGAGGCCAGTCCACGGAGGCGAGGGGCGCCCGGGGAGGCAGCACACCTCGGTGCCTCTTCCTCCTACTCCGCGCTGCGGGGCGGGCGCAGGTGAATGCGCCCTTTGTCCAGCCGAGGCCCCAGCAGAGCCACACCGAGCGCTTCTTGAGGCGGCCGGCCCGGGCACCGCGGTATCAGGCAGAGCCGGAGGGGACACCCCGAGGCCACGCCGCCCCACTGCGCTCCGATGCCAGCCGCCGCGGCTTGGGACGGGGGACGGGACTCCGATTTGCACCGTGCCGGCACGGAGGGGAGCGGGATGTGCGCGGAAGGCGGGGCCGGGCTGGGAGGTGGAGGCTCCGGCTAGGCCCCCCCCGCCGCTCCCCTTCTGAGAGTCCGGCAGGCGCTCCGCGGCTAAGCCGAGTTCGCCTTCCCGAGAGAGCTGCGCCGCGGCCAGGCACCGGCGCCCGCACCGCCGCCGGCGGGGGCTTCCCCCGCTGCTGACGAAGCCGGGTCGGGGCCCACAGCTGCCGCTGCCTCCAGCGGTAGGACCGCTGCCCTCGTCGGGACGGAGAGGCTGCGCTGACGGCGGGCCGAGGTGGGTGAGCCCGGCACGGAGGCGGCGGCCGGTGCCAGAGCCGCCGGGGAGGCGTTCGCGCGCTCCCGCGTGGCCGGACTGGAGCTGGGTTCCGGCGCGGGCCCCGCCCGCCCCGTGGCCGCCGCCGGCACCGGACAGGACGGGCTGGGCCGGGTCCCCACGGCGGGCGCGGGCTCAGGTTCGGGGTCCCCCAGGCAGCGGCGCGAAGCGACCGGACGTCTGACCGAGGGGAAACGCCGAGCTCCCACCCCCCGGGGTTTCGTTTGGTTTTCCACAGAGCTCAGCAGAATTTTTGAAGAGCAGGGAGAGTTCCTTACTCGTGTCCCGGGTGCTTACACCGCCCCGCACCACGCAGCAGGCGCTTTAAAAGCGAGACGGGTGTTATCCCGAACACTTCCATGCTGTCATTTTCCGATGGTGCCAGCGGAGAGGGATGTGGTCACTGTCCCGTGCCTCTTCCATCACCTCATCGTTATTATCATAGTCTGTTTATTTTGCCCATTTTTCTTTTTTTTTACCGTGGAGCCAGCCCTGAAACCCCTTACTCAGGAAAACCTCTTGTTGACTTTGGATGATGTTTCCTCGGGATATTGTCTCCACAGTGTAGATGTCTGTTGGTTCCACGTTACAGTGAGCCTGTTTGCTCAGTACAAAATGCAGTAGCGTACACACAGCGTGGAAACTTGGCTTTCTGCAGCTGGACATCCTCCATCGTCATTCACAGCTGCCTCCCAGAGCAGAAGGGGTGTGCATTGAGGATGGACATTACTGACTCTTTTCTTTTGTAACAGTTGTGACTTAAGGCTGTAACGAATTTGTTTCTATCTCTCACAGGTCTCCTAATTTTTTTTTCTTCAGATGTATTCCAAAAAGATGTTGTAGATGACTCCTTTCTGGCAATTTGTAAGGCACTGAATAGTGGAATTTTAAGCGCCTTATATTTAGAGTTTTCCAAGACTATTACTGTGCTTTGTTATTGGGTGTACCCAATAAATAATTTTGTGTTAACTCTGGTATCAGAATCTAAGTGGACTATTATGGTTTGGCACCTGTGTTTCCTTGCATGCACACATATGCTTTCTTTTTGCTTTCTGTTTTGTCTTCTGCTGCATAAACCATCAATGCTGTATTTAACATTGGATTAAACGCTGTTTCCTGAAAGAACTGACAGATCAGCTTTTTGGAGCAGCACCTCATGGATTTGTTTTTTCATGTCATGGTCCTATCATTTACTACATCATCATCAATACAAACCTTTAGCTAGAAGCTATTTACTGGACTCTTTTATTTCTCAGTTTTCTAAATGAGACTGATAGCAGCATGAGAATCAAGTGGGTTAAGTTCCTCCACACAGAGCTTCCCAAGATAGTGTGGTAGTCAGAAGAGAGTTATGAAGTGGCTAGGATCACTGTGAAAGCTCACATAGACTGGTGATATTAACAGTTGAAAGCTCAACAGAGATCAGTACAGAAAGAAAAAAAAAAGAAAATGAAAAAAAAATACCAAAGGTCTGAGCCACAAGCTTTTTTAACAATTTTAAGAAACGTCTCATTACCTAAAACAGTAAAAAGTCAGTCTCTAGGTTCAAATCTTTTTTTTTTTTCACATCAAACTGTAAAAAATCAGAGTGTAGGCCTCAAAAAAAGTATGTCAGACCTTCATATTCTGAGTTTTTTAAAAATATATATCTGGAGCTTTCTGTATTTGTCATCATTTTTACCACATAAGTACATTATACTGAGTTCTGTATACATAATATCTGCATATTTTTCTGAGTTCTATATTAAAACATATAGAAGTAGAAATTCTTAACTAATCATGGGAGGAGGATCTGAGTTTCATTAAGATATCTAATAACCCAAAACTTGTGATAAAATCACTGGGACTTGCCCAAGGAATGGGGGAAAAATAGAAATGTGACTTCATCAGCCCACGCTTTCCTGTGTGGAGGATATACAAACCATCCATTAGCTGGTGTAGGAAAGGGTTAACAGCCTGACCTTCATACAGAAGCTCTTGTTGACCCTATTCTGCAACACTTGACTGAAAGGTTATGCCCAAAGGGAGAGCTTGCTAGTAGCTGAGAAAATCCAAAGAGAGATACTTAGGAAAAGAATACTTCAGCTCCAGCAGCCTCGTGACCTGGCTGAAAGCAAACCTTGATAGCAGACAGTACAAGATTCTAGGACTCATCCGCTGAAGAAACCAGAAAAAATAAAAAAGGGACAACTCTCAAAGTCTGATTTGTCCATACAATCTCCCAAAAGGTTTATGAATATAAAAGAAACAGTAGTTAGCAAAACAGTTTCATACCTAGGAATTCAGCTGTCAGTAGGAAGGTACATGGAGGAGCTACCTAGTCACCGTCTTAAAGGTACCCACAGAAAAAAGTCACACTGTGATATAGCACCTTAGCTTTTTTTTTTTTAAAGCTTCTGATTTCTTATAGTCTGTAGTAGCTTAGAATGATTTCTATTGGTATTTGTGGGTGATGAGTACTGCTAGTGTACCTCCAAAGAGTATGAGTGAAGCTCCAGATGGAGTTCCCTGACAATCTTAGAGGGAGAATACACCTCTAAAGCCACAGAGTGAATTTCAGGTAGACCAATCTTAAATCCTGAAACCTAAAAATTGTTGGGAATCACATTTCCATGACTTTCTTGCCTCAACAGCTCTCATGAATTTACCAAAATCCATCTTCATAACAATTTAAATGTTATTTCTGTAAACCGTTTCAAACTATTGTTGCAATTTAAAAACTTTCAGCCTGAATTAATTAATTGATTCCACTGGAGACATGAGCATTTAGCTTAATTATTTTTAATCACTGATTTTTTTTCTTTTGATTCATATCTTCTCTTAGTCTCTGCTTTACTTAAAAAAAAAAAAGTTGAGCTTTTCTGTTCTCTTCTTGGAGGACAGACCTTCCTTTCCTTAGACTATCATACCGTTTCCAGCAAATGACAGAGGAGAGGGAAGAAAACATTTTGAGAGCAAACAGGCTTCAAAGTTCCAGTAAGGCATTTCAAAACCTGTTTTACATCCTGCATTTGTTTTGCAGGGAGTTTCCACAATGGAGAAGAGAGAATGTGATAATCATGCCATTGATCAGAATGCAGGTCAGAGCACAATGCCAAGAAGAAACACAGGAAACCTTAGCAATTCGGTAATGTTTCTGTAAAAAAGCCATTCATATGTCACACAGAATATTGCAGTCTTTCATTTGATTTTGTCCAGAACACTGTGTTCCCGTCACACTGGCATATCATCAATAGTTCTAAGTCTTGCCACAATATTGACATGAAGAGGTAAAAAGATAGAAAGAGCATCTCCATCAATTTAATCACAGTCCATGCTAGAAAATACAGTTTGGTCCAGCTAAAAATTACATGAGGTTAGCTGCTAGTTGCATTTTATCAGACGAGCAAAGCTCTGTAGAAATAATTTGGGATTTTTATACAGGAATATAAAAATTATCTTTGGAGGAGTCTTTGTAACTACCATATTACATTCAGTAAGTTTTACACATCACATGAAAAGTCCAGAAAAAAAAATCCCTCCAACAGCATTTGCCTCGGTAACTGCTGATGCATGGAAGTAGTTTGAGGGACAATTTTCTATTCTAATATGAACTGTCTCGCAGGCTGTGACATACTGAATTAGGCTTTACAGACTTTCTTCAAGGAAGAGGGCTCTCTAGGTCAAACTTGGTTCAGACATGAATCTCAGTTTGTGTAACTTCTGCAATGTTAAAAGACTACACTCTTTCTCACAGACTAGAGAACAAAAGTTACTTAGGCTACACCTTCACTGTTAGAATGATATGCTTTTATCATCAGATAAACACGTAGTAGCTATTCATCTAAAAATGAAGATCATGCCCGTTAGTTTTACTGTGAAGCACTGTAGGCAAGTCAGTCAGACATGTGGGTGGCCTTGTCTCCCATTAGGATTTTCCAGCAAGATGTCAGTGTATGTTTCTTAGCTCTCTGTTAAAAAAAACCACCTATGTATCATCGAAGACAAACACAAAACTTGCACCCACTTACACTTGCATTATTTACAAGTAGTACTTTGTTTGAATTGACTACTTAATCAGCTTCAATGAAACATTTGATTCCTAAGAATAAAGACAGATAATATTGCTGAGATGGGAAGATCTCCTGTATCCTAGCAGAACAATAGTTTACAACTTTCAAACTACTAATATTCCTCAAAACAGACAGTGATATTTTGCTTTCTGGAGGTCTGGACATCTGCCACATCAGTCATTCTAAAGCTAAGCCATCGCAGCATTAGCTCAGCTTTACTTTATATTTCACTGGAATATTAAAGGGCTCGTGTGTCTACTACTTAATGTTATCAGTTCACATTTCTTTACCCCTGGACAGCTGTCTGCTGCATCAAGTGCTATGTCCTGCTGTTGGTAAACATATTTTAATTTTGTGTGTATGCTGATCATGTACCTCTTCCATGAACTATACCTATGGGGCAATCTTTAAATATATTATCTCAGTGTAAAACACTTTATAATATTACACTAAAATCATGTACCAGCTTAGCTCTTTCTAAAGGCTGTGCTAATGCTGCCGAGATCTTTTGTGAGACTAGAATCAAGCCATGACTACTTAGCAGCAGAAAATTCAGCTTTTTAAAATGAAGTGACTCAGTTTGACAAATTTTCATAAAAGTTAAGAGGACATGATTAGATATGGGAAGGCAAGGAAGAAGACCACAGGACTTGATGCTGGAGTTGCAAGATGTACAGCTGGTCTAATACACAGGATCCCAAACATTTCTATCCTCCTTATATCCTCCAAACATCCTTATGCTCCCAATTAAATGTCATTAATACAGCAGTGACTGAATTAATGTTTTATTGTCTCAACTGTGGATTCTGTTACTGTGCATATTATTTGGGCTGCGTCATTAAGTCTGTAGTTTAACATTTGAATTCTGTAACTCATAAGAATCTGTAATGATGCTTCACATAATGTAATCCATCTTTCCTTGTGGTGTAGTTACCTTCCTGGAATTAAAACCTATTTTGAAGTCACCATAGGTAATGATGAATGAGAAATGTCTGCTAAAAGAGTCTTGTTCAACTACTGATTACGCTGTTTGAAACATTATGTTTTCAAGCCACCTTGTCCTTAATAGTTTGTATGTCTTGTGTACAGTTTCAGTGCGGTATGGTGTACAAGCCATGATGGCAAATACTGTAATTACTGAAGTTTTTACTCTTCTTTTGAATTTATTTGTTTCTTCCTTTCTGTCCTTTTCAGAATGTGGATATGCAAGTCACCAATCTACCAGAAGCAGCTGCACTTTTTAATTTACATCAAGCACACCATTTTGGTGAGTTTGAACACTCTTCAGAACAACACTGCAAGCAGGATCTGTTCCCCAAGTGGCACTTGCCAATGAAGATAGCATCTGTGATCTCATTATTAACATTTATTTACACTTCTACAAGAGATGTCATATATCCTTTTATAACCAGAAAGGAAAATTTTTTCTATAAAATTCCAATCCTTGTCATAAACAAAGTTTTACCAGTAGTTTCAATTACCCTTTTAGCACTAGTATATTTACCAGGAGTATTAGCTGCTGGTTTCCAGCTGTACTTTGGCACCAAGTATAAAAGGTTTCCCCGGTGGTTGGATAGATGGATGTTATCAAGAAAGCAATTTGGACTTCTCAGTTTCTTCTTCGCTGCAATGCACGCCTGCTATAGCCTATGCTATCCAATGAGAAGATCATACAGATACAAGCTGCTGAACTGGGCGTTCCAGCAGGTATGATGGGCATGTGAATGCCAACCCTTCTGTGTTCAAAAAATCCATGGTTTGCTCATTCAAGCAAATATGGATGGGGGGAATCCAGTTTCATTGCCTTTGTTTGATTTTGAAGCAGATCCCCACAAAGCACTGTTAAGGCATGGAGCAGGACCTACTTGTTAAAACATGTGGTAGAGAGTCAAGTGTCATCATAGCTGTGCCAGTGTGTATTAAATAAGTAATTTCCTTCATTTGGGATTTTTTTTTTATCTCACTGTAAAATGCACATAATAATACCTGTTGTACAGGAACATTTAAGTCTGGCACGCTGTTAGTTTAGTGTGGATTAATCTTCTTTGCACCAGCGGAATCCAACTATCTACAAAACTCAGCACATACTGTTTGTAGACATATTCTTTGTAAAGTGAATTAGCCAGCAATGAAAGAGGACCGAGCTAAATCAAAATAATCTCTATTTGCCAGAAACTAAATTTCTGAACACTGATGTCTCCACAATTGGGCTGGTGCACACTAACTTGCTAAAAGATAAAATTTCAATTATGCTTCTGAGTCATGGGCAATAACTGGCTGACAAAACCCTCAAAGATCCTCTGTGGCTAGAAGGTTCCTAATACTTGCATATCGCCTTGAGTGCTGTGAGTATTGCACTATGAGGAAAATTCCAATATAAGTTATAGACTGCAAACCTACATTTTTATTACCTTCAAAGTCAAATCTGAGGTTTTATTAAAAGCACAGTATGATGTCAGCAGCTTCTTATGAATTCTGTAAATAGTCAGACTATCTGTTGAAAACTCTGAAGTCAGCCTTACTGGTAATCTGACTTGACTGTATTACCAGAAATTTCCTTGAGATTCCAGTCCTCAAGATGAAGAAATGTTCACATTTGTGGCATATTACACCATGGTGATTGATAGCACCATCAAAGGGCTGTTGCAAGTACTCATAAATAATAGAAGCTTTGACATCGGTTTATTAAAGTCACAATCTTTTCATTCATATCAATTATCGTATTCAGTGCAACTGAATGTACCACATTGTTGTTCTTAAAAAAATAGAGCCAAACAACTATCCTGGCAGGTTACCATTATTAATAATGCCTGCTGAATTAATTAGGTCCATAAAATAATGCTTCCTGCTGTTATAATCTCCCAGGTATGGTATTTAGCCACAAATGGATTTTATTTGTGAAAGAATAAGATTACTCCTGCTGTGAAGGCAGGCTAACTGGCCTCAGAACCAGTCTGTCTTGGGCCAAGATGCTGATAAAGTCTAAATTCTTCTCACTTAAAGCCCACCTTTGCTTTACAGATACCAGTGGAGACTTTGTCAACAGAAGTAAATAGCAGTTACATTCAGAAGCGTTCAAATAAACAAAAATACTGTGGTTCTTGGCTTATTACCTGAATATTATGGCAAAAAATAGCTGGTTTTCACACAAATGGGTAAGTGTGCCAGTCTGTCATTTTAAATATGGGGTTGTTTTGGCAGGTCAAACAAAAAAAAGAAAATGCCTGGATTGAACATGATGTTTGGAGAATGGAGATTTATGTGTCTCTGGGAATTTTGGGACTTGCTTTGCTGGCCTTGTTGGCAATAACATCAATCCCATCTGTCAGTCATTCTTTGACCTGGAGAGAGTTTCACTACATTCAGGTATGCATGAATGTCATTTTTGTATGTCATTAGTCCTTATTTGTAGGACTGTATGTTATCAACTAAGACTGTTAGGAGTTAGAAATATCAGTCACAGAGGAGTTAGTGAAACTAATCTAAAAATTGGTTCCATACCCTATTAATTGTGTTGCAAGAAATGTTCGTGTCATTTGTCATTTTGTCAGGAGAAAAGGCTGTCAGGTTCAGGGTATGCAGTCAGAAGAAAGACAACATCAAACCACTGTTTAGCTCCTCTGACCTGGTGACCAGCAGCAGTTCACAGAATCATAGAATGGTAGATGTTGGAAGGAACCTCTAGAGATCATTGAGTCAAACTCCCCTGCTGACACAGGATGACCCAGGGAGGGTGTGGAGTCTTCTTCTCTAGAGACTTTCAAAACCCGCCTGGATCTGTTCCTGTGTGGCCTGCCCTAGATCATCCTGCTTTGCCAGGGGTGTTGGACGAGCTAATCTCCAGAGGCCCCTTCCAGCCCCTACCATTCTGTGATTCTGTGATACTGTGTACCAGCCAATGCTATTCCCATGCCACATGGGATTCCACTACACAATGAGAATTTCTTTTTTCTCCCTTGAAGCTGTTTTGGCAATTCTTTACTGCCTGAGCAGTACCATATGGCTGGGAAGTCCAGGAGAAGGCTTTTGCTCAAGAATGCATGCAAAGTTTTTCTATCTGCAGCATCATTAGCTTCATAACCCCCTCCAAAAAGATATCTTCTGAAAAGCATACGTTTTAGAGCAGATGCATAACCAAATCCAGTCAGTCCTGAGTTTGCTACGGGTGGGCTTGTTTTGTACACTCAAGAAACTGTTCTGCTCTTAGTTCTGTATTATACACAGTAATAATCAGGAGTGGTTCTGCTGGCATCGGGATGATCACACTACAGTTAAGCAAGTGTTAATTTGGCCCAGCAAATTCTGAAAATTCATTGTCCTGCTAAGTACCTGGCATTTTAAAATTTGATCTGAATTTGAAAAGTAGATCTGAAATATATTGCTTACTAACAGCTAGTGGTTTGAGATTCTGCCCACTCCATGAAGCACATCATTTGTAACAATAGTTTTCAGCTCTACAGAGAATCTATATGGCCAGGTCTTGTTCATGATTGCTTTCAGTATTAAATTAGTATAGTGAAGAAACTGAGTAATACTAATATATTGGATTTGTTTTATAAACAACCTTTATACTTGAAAAACAGTTTTTGTAGATTTAGCACTTGGAAAGGCAGTGTTTGATTTCACTGATGTCTAATTCCAATTTTCTAACAATATCAAGATTGTTATGCAAGAAGAAACGCAAAATGACTAGTAACTCTAGAATGCAATTTCCTTTACTCATGAATTTTGTAGATATCCTAAACCAAATTTATCACTGTAAGTGGATTCAAAGACTTCAGTTTCTTGTAGTTGTTCAGTTGCTTTTGTCATAGTACTAGACTTACTAGAGTTTCTGATTTTAGTTGACCTTACATTTTTCATTGCAAGCAATCAATTAAGCCATTTATAAATCTTCTTTTCAACTCACAATAATTTATCACAGAAACAAAGTCATTTAGGATACAGATGACATCTATAAATTGAGATATTGAGAACTGGCCCTTTTTCAAGCATAGCCTGTAATCTATAGAATCATAGAATGGTAGGGGTTGGAAGGGACCTCTGGAGATCATTGAATCCAACCCTCCTGCCAATGCAGGAACACCTAGGATCTCTTCTGTCTATTAGCTAAGTACCAGAGCAGCAGATGAAACATGTGCCTCATGTGTTTTCTTCTACAGTGGCATAGAGGAGCACAGTTAGATTCTTGAATCAGAGTTCTTAAATTTTAGTTCAAATCCAATGGTCTCATTGTTTTAAGTGTGTTGGTTGAGGCCCTTCTTGATTTGCATATTTACTTAACAGAGTACTGGTTTTGCCAAGTTTGAAAAAATAAATAGCTTTCTATTTTCTTTCTCTTTTCAGAGCAAGATGGGATATGTAGCTCTGCTGCTGTGTACTGTCCATGCACTGGTGTTTGCTTGGAATAAGTGGGTTGATGTTAACCAATTTATCTGGTATACACCACCTTCATTTATGGTAGCGGTTTTTCTTCCTATTGTAGTTCTGCTTTGTAAATGCATACTGCTCTTCCCATGTTTTAGGAAGAGGATAAAAAAGATCAGATGTGGTTGGGAAGCTAACACACAAGCCAATCTAACCAGCATCACTTCCAGACTGTAGATCAAATATGGACATTTCTGTCTATTCATGTAAATATACTCGAGGCCATGAAACATTCGCTTGTGAGCTCTGTTTTCATATTTGCTATAGATGTTTCTTTTTGGCTTTTCATTTTGTCTTCAGGAGTATGGGATACTTGATGCATATTGGACCTTTGCTAAAACTGAAGGTGGAAACATTCATTTTACATTTAAATCTATTTGTTGTTCTGGTATCTGATCATTGCTTTCTTGTGACTCACTGCTTTTAAAATACAAGGGCTTCATTACCTCTGTCATAATTCTTTAGTAGGCAACAGCAATCATAAATCATTGCTCAAAATGACCACAGAAAGTAAAGAGGTTATAACACCACAGAACCCAGGAATGCTTTCTGATTCCTGCAGCCATGTTTGTTCCTTCGCTAATTTCTCAGTATTATACTGGGACAACAACTGGAGTATTTATCATCTCATTCCCCCTTATTGCCTGCATCCCATGTTGCACTCTGTAGAATGGGGACCTTGGCACATAAGCCAGAGAGAAACTCTGATTCCCATCAGATCTTGAACTTAGACAATTGGGCAAGCAGAATTGAAGGGAACTTTACAAGGTAAATCTCTCCTGAGGCTTGGGCACAGTCTAAAAAAAGAGTTTTTAGACTCAGGTCTCCATTTTATACAGGACTAGGTGTGTCTCTGTTTACTTAAAACAATAAAACATTTCCCATTTTTTATTCCATGAACATGTTCTTTTGTTTCTGATGCTGGAAATTGTCCATGCTTTTGACATAAACCTGCAGCCCTTGACATGTGCTAAACTTTATTCACTCAAATTATTCCAGTGGGATAATTCACATCAGGTAAATGTGTTATACTGTTTACTCTGGGGCCAGCACAATTGTGTGACTGGAAGAAAAACATCAAAAATAGACATTTGAATCTTGACATTGATTTGGTGAGATTTTCCTGTAAAATGGTTTCTGAATGGATTTGACTTTACACAATTTTTCATATAAGCTAGTTAAACCTCACTTTTCTTATGTTGCATAGGTCTGGCTGAATGTTTTAAATGTATAATTAGTTTGTTAATATCTATTGTTAAATATGTTATGCAATGGTTAATATTTTCCCCCAGCATCAGGAACATTTCTGCCAGTCTCCCTGCATGAGTTGAATAGGACATGGACTGATGATACCACCTATTGCTGGAATCATCTGAATGAGAACTCTAATTGGTAATGGCTCTGGTATTAAAACAAACAGGAAAACAACATATGTGTAAAAACAATACATAATACATGGTGCTAATGGTTCTGCAGCTAGCAATTCTGTTTTACATTTGTGGACTTGGTACATGAAGCATAAATGACAATTTAAATAGCTACAGGGATACGACATTTTATATTTTCCTGGTTATAACTCCATTCAGTTATTGCAACTTAAAAGTTGGCCTTGTTATTTGCACTTCATACAGTACTGTGAAAATACTGTGGACATGGTGACCTGTATAATACAGACTGAAGAGAAATGAGTGGCATTGTGTATCAAATCTGTAATGCATGACAGAGATAAACACTCTTTAAAACAGAGGCAGCTAGTCTGCAACATATTTTCTGTACTTTGTTGTCAGGAATCATAAAAAGAAAAAAAAATCATTTTTCTAATGGTTGAGGCAAGTGCAAAAATAAAGGCATCTTTTTGTCTTCTGTATTGTTCACTAGCTGCTCATAAAGTGTGCTCAAACTTACTACTTAGGACAAAGCTTAGACTGAAAGTACTCCAGGCAACCCCTGTATGCATCCATTGAAAAGAATGACATTTGGGTTTATCAAAATATGTGCTAAATCGTGTTCGACTGTGCTTGCCAGAATCAGCCCTGCTGCTCCCTTACTTACAAAGTCTGGAGAAATTAATTCAATCCCCAGCTTTGTTAAATTCTTGTCAAATAGTCAAACTAATTGTTTATAGCTGCTCATAGATGCCAACCCTTTGACACAGAGGAAAATAAACAGCTTCAGGGGTAACAAAGCATGTAGCACAAAGAGCAGAACCTGACCTTTGATAACTGAAAACTGAGGTGAACAAAGACACTCCTTGGATTAAGCCATTCAAAGATATCCATATGGCATATATAAAATAAAATCAAGGCAAATTAATATGTGTATGTATTTAGAGAGCAGAATAATGGGCTTCAAGGCTTTCACCTTATTATCACCAATACCAACTGAAATCTTTTTCACAAAGGCTGTGTTACAGATCAGCTAGGTCAGTGAGCATTCAATAGAGGAGTATAGTCAATATGGTTATGAAGTTAATAGAAGCTGGTTCAGTGCCTTTGTAGTGTGCATCTTACTGCACAGCAGCAGGATTTAGGCCACTAAGTCACTTTTGAAAATGGGACTTAATGCCAAATTTGTGTCCAAGTTCTTAAAACATTCTGAATCTGGAAGATACTGTATAATTTGGACACTGACAGACAAATCCCTATTGTAGAAATCACTAGGTACCACTTCTAGAAAAAAAAAAAACCAAGAACTTCATGAACATGTAAATTATTTATCTATATTCAACACTTAACAAAAAGGTTTTAAGCTGTCTGTTCTAATACGTCTTTATCCAAACAGCAGGAAGGAACTGCTGTCTGCACCATTGTACTTAGTGTGTAAAATCAGAACAAGGCACACCGCAAGCAAAGAACTCCTTCCAGGAAGTACTAAGCAACATGTACATACATGTCATCTTTATTTATCTCTTATTCGTGGTGCAGCAGTGATAGACTGAGATTCATCCTATTTCAAGTGGTTGATAAATCATCTCCTAATGAAGCATTCTATTGTAATACCCTGCTCTATGCACTTGTTCCACAAGGTAGCAGAAACCAGCATAACTTCATTAATTTCAATCTGTTAATATGGGTTGAAATCCTAAAATAAATTAGAGGTGAAAAACAATTTCAGGATCATCACATACTATCCAAACTAACCTTTCACTCTCATCATTCAGCTGGGGACATTAAGCACGCTTTAGTTTTTTCTCTTGCTCAGGGACAAACACAAAAGTGTCTTCTACTAGCTGGAATTTGCATACTGTCTACAAAAGCTGTTCCAGAAATCACATATGGAGTCCATACAAGCATGTTTTCTCCTACTGATTGTCTCAAGTAGGAGCCAGGTTTTCTGTGTCACAGCTAGCCATTTCTCTAGAAACCACTGCTGAATGCTTATAGCCAGAATTTGAGACCTCGTATCAAGTCTCTTCCATGCTTTCCAAGTCATTAGTAAACTACTTTTAAGCAGAAATGGAGCAGTAACACTTTACAGGACATTGCAAGAGTATTTTCAAGCTTTTAAGGCATTCAGATACAATAGTGAGTGAGGAGGGTCATGTAAGGGCTAGAAAGGGCTATGGAAGAAAATGCTCTTGACAGAATTTTATTTTTCCTTTTGTAATAGACATGATTTAGTCCAACCCTAATTAAAATAATTGCATATGTACCTTTATGTTTATGTACCTATTTCAAAAATCAGTGTATTAATATGCCTGTTTACTACTGTAATACATAAAATCAGTGCATGTGCAAATTTTAGGCACTTATTTGTATAATACTGATTAATTTTATAGAACTGTACATCATTAAATGCTTCAATGTATGCTGTATCTGACATCATGTCATATACACCTAAGGTATAAGGGTAAAAAGGCAGAGTAAACCCTAGAAATGCTGCTGCCATGAACAATAAAAATGGCTTCAGTCGAGGGGAACCATTCTCCCTATTCTTGTGCAGAGCCTGAGTCTCTGAAGGAGAGAAGATAAAGATGTGAAAAGCAAACTGGACACTTTCATAGGGAGATGTAATGAAAACACATTTTTCCTGACAGATCTTTTAACTGACAGACAACATATTCTAGCATTCAGAGATTTTGTGAGAAGAAAGAGAAATCTGAGCTATTTGTGAAGTGCTTTGGAGGGATACCCACGATCCCTAAAAATACTGATCAAAGACCAGGAAAAGCTCAGGAATGGTGAGGGCATTGAAGAGAAGAAAGGAATACAGGCATATTTTTGGGTAAGAATCCATCACTTTAGTGTAAGTGGGTTTGCAACACCTCTACAAAGGCTGCAAAGTACTTCCTTCAGTTGTTATACATCCCCAGTGTATTTAAGTCAGAGACACAGAATTGAAACGCTGGAGAGATACTCAAAATTGTTGAATGGACTTAAGGAAAATTATGCCAAGTTTACCTGGGGTAGCCAGATCCTAGGAGACCATTCCCAAGAAGCAGTACCAACAATCAGTGCCCAGGAAGCTAGAGCCAGGGCTGTGCTGGTTATGCTTTAATGCAAATTCCTGTTGACAGGAGCATTTACTGTAAGCAGTCCCTCCCTTTGGCCACTTTTCTGTGTCCTGCAAGTGTTTAAAGCTGTGAAGTTAATCAGACCAGGGAATTGGATCCAGTTGAAAAGTAATGCAGGGAAAAGAATGACTCAGCCAGATCCACACATTGGATCTGATTACCTGACAGCCATGCACATCTACCAGCAGGAAGGACAGGAACAGGAATGGCATAAAGGCACAGCTTAACTTACACCAACTTCAACTGCAAGATTGCAAGTGCTCCTAAATTCAAAGCTTAAGTTATTTCATCCTATCTCAGTAGCAAGAATGTTTCATTGCTTCGTTTATTTGTCATATATTTAAATTTCCATTAATCAGTGGACAAAAATCTGTTCTAAAAATTCTCACCCAAAAAAACAGAAAACTGACTGACCTCTACATGACTGTGGGCTTCATTTCTAGCGATGATGATCTTACATCTTCCCTTCCTTTCTGCTACATCCATAGTTTCTCGTACTATTCCTTGATAACATGAAAAGTTATGTTAACCATTTTTTAAATTCAGGCTAATTTTTGTTAAGCTTTTTTTTTTTTTTTAAATCATTTTAAAGAACAAAACAGAACAAAAAGGCCAATTTTTGAAAACATGCTGAAGCCAGCCCAAGAGATTATAGTTTGTTGTAGTCACTGTAAGTGTCTGTCAAGGCTGATCATTGCCATGGATTTTTTTCAGTAGTGCCAGGATTTCTTAACCTCATCATCATCATGCTCCATTGCTGGTGGCAAAATAATTTCTTTTGGTGAGACTTTGGACCCCTTAAAAAATCTAACTGAATTCAGATGCATCAGAGTTCAACTTTTGCATGATTGTTTGGACTTTTCCAGATTGAATGTAACACCTGAATGGGTGTGGTGATGCTCATTTATTAACTATGCTTTATAAGTTTTTAGGGATTTTCAAATTAAAACATATAAAACCAGTCAGTGAACCAAATGCTATAAACTTACTAAAAAGACCACAGCTAATTCCAATAACGATGATGAAACAGAAAATACAGTTCTTTTCCCATTTTTGTTTGTTTCTTTTTATGTATGTTTCATCTTTGTAGCATAAAAGTATCCTGCATCATTGACACAGATGTCTAGACCCTGTGGGACTGGAAGAATACTAACAGTGCTACTGATGGATGGCATTTCTCTCTTGCCTGTCTACCTGTACTTGCGCATGTAACAGAATAACTTCTAAACAGTACATCTCATTCATTCAAAAATATTCTAAGTGTTTTAAACGGAAATCCTTGAAAAAAGACCCAAGCAAACAAGAAGGCGGAATGCAAAAAACAAAACCACAAAACAAAACAAAACACGCCACTTGCAGGGCACCGCAAAGCATCTCTGCAACAGTTTAGCAGTCTGACAGTTGTCTGATGGCACCCATCATTAAAATAAAGGTTCCTTTCTCTTGTGTCTTCTAATTTGCAATAGACTTAATACATCCACGAGGATATGAACATCCTAAATTATTTATTCACAGATAATTAAAGACAGACAAAAGGGCATTCTGGGGCAGGGGAAAACTGGGACTACAAAGCTATGCCAAGAGGTGTTAAGGTGGAATGGGAAGAAACAAGACAATTGGAGATCTGCAGCAAAGAGGAAAGGAGACATTGCAAGCACTCAGATTTTCTTATGAGAGGAAAGAGTAAAGGAGTCCGGTGGATGTTAAAGGGGAAAAATAAGTAATTGGAGGATACTGAATGAGATTAATGCAACATCACCAAGATAGAGACCAGAAATCCTTAGTCAGGGAGAAGGGTATAATAGAAGACAAATGAAAGACAGATGGGAGAGAGTCTGAACAAACTGAAGAGAACCCTTGAAACAGGGGGTGGGAGGCTTGATTATCCACATGGATCTGGCGAATGGAGTGAACAACTATAATGAGCTGTGTGCAGAGTTTGGCCTGAAGAACCTATTAAGGTGCAACCACTTGTCCATCCCTGAAATACAATTTGAGGCATTTGTGGAGAAATCTGTTCAAATTCCACTGATACCTATGAGCACCAGCAAAGTTATAAGTGGTTCTGTGACTTGGAGGAAGTATTTTCTGAGATGTAGCCTTATTATCATATTATGGATGAAGAATATACTGTTTCTAAAGATGGGGAGACTCGAGTCATAGGTACTGTTTCACTTTTCATAACATCTAAATATAAACAGTGTTATCTTCAAATAGATTGTGCTTATAGTGGAGCAGACATGGCTGTTTTACTTCCTGGTAAAGTGTACAGTATGTTGTGCTAAATGAAGGAAAATGTTTATGTACAAAGACACAGTGAAGCTAAGCCACTCTTAAACATTACTTATACAAAATAAGGAACCAACTGAAAATAGAATTAGATGATATATTAGATTATATTCAGAAAAGTAATTCCTAATAACTTCAGTTATATCCTTGTTCCTATTCTGTGGCAAATATTTAATCCTCACCATGTAGCTCTTGCAGAGGCAAAATTCCCAGTGAAATCAATGAGATTTTTACTTCGCTATTCAGAGTCAGGTTTGCCCCCTGGAGTCATGTAAATACTTCAGGTCTGTGTTCTCCCTGACATGATCACCAATAAATAGTTCACATTCTTCAGTATTTGGGATGGACTCTATTCTGCTATGTACCCTCCATCAAGACATCTTTATCAAGGGAAAGGCACTAAAATTTATTACCACTTCTCCATTACCGGAGCCTGGTGTGGAGCACTCCATATCACAACACAGCAAGTGAGCCACAAAATCTCCTCACCCACTGCCCAGCTTCATTCAGCCCTGTTTTAACATCTTCTCCTTGCTTAGTTATTTCTAAGTTCCTCCCTAAAAACTCTTCTATATAATTGGGTTCGTCCACCAAGGTGCTAAAAAATAAGGGACAATTGGTGGTGGAGTATCCCAGTGGTGAGGAAGAGGAAAATTAAGTACATAGGGTAAGTGGAAATGAGATACACTTAGCTACTAGAATGAGATGAGGGTGGGTGAATGAAACAGGGGAAGTGAGAGTCTACAAAAAGTTTGGGAGATGGAAGGGGGGTACCATGTACTAAATGGCCCTTTTAACGCTCTTTTCCTTCTTTTCTCATTCTTATTCCTCCTTGATCTAACTGGATCCTTCTCTTTCCCCACCTTTGGCCCTTTCCCTAAACATCCCACAGTAAGTCTTGAACATTCTGACATCTCTTTAGTTTGTATCACATTTCAGGGGAAAGGGTCTCTTCCCTTGATCATCTTGGTGGGTTTCACCCCAGGGACTTGGTCATTCCTCTTGGTTGGTCTTGGCAGTAAGCAGTTTGGCTTCATTTTCATTTATTAGCTTGATTGGGTTCTTTGCCTGTTATTTCTCCCCTGACCCTCTTCAGGTCTTTTGTTCACCATGATTAGCCTTTGATCATTTAACCTAACAATACAGAGAAGAGCAAATGTGTTGAGAATGACAACGTAAATCCTGAAGAAAAAGCTATTCCCTTATCTTGAAAAGACCTGCTTAACTCTCAGGCTCTGCAGCAACTCAGTAGCCACAGTTGATTTCTGTATTTATCTGATTATGTATTTAACTACATAAAACTTAACAAGACTGGAAACAGAATTAGTATTTCATTGTTCTATAAAAATAAAGATTTTCCTCTCACGATGCTAAGTTGGTGTTGAATTAACATGGTTTCATGCTTGTTTGTCAGGGAATATTTTACACAGATGGCATGGTCCCATTCAGTGAAACAAAATGTTCAGAATAAACTAACTGAAGACCTAACTTATGACAACATACGTGTAATAAGAAGGTTACAAAAATTATATATGTTGAATGTTCTATTGCTGCATTTTCACAGCCGTAGTGCTCATACTACATAGTGTGATCTTGATTAATATTCATTTCACTTCTGCTTTCAAGAAAAACCTGTGGTCTGCATATTTGTGAAGGAAATTTAAACTCAAAGAGCTAAAATCCTGTTAGTAAAAGGAACACACTAGGCTTAGGCTGTCAAATGGTGGCCAAGCCACAATCTAGCCTATGCTTCCCTCAGCTACTTTAGTATTCAGGGAAGTATTACTGTCTTTTAAATAAGTTCAGTTTTGTAATATCCATGCTTCACTAGGAAAGACATATGTCTGTTCTTGTTTAACAAGTAAACCAACTAGAAAGTTTTCTTTGGATTTAGTTTTTTGCATTATAAAAATAGTTTATATTTCCCTTGGCTTTGGGTCCAGCAATGACTGCAGGCACAAGATCACACTTTTAGAACCTACTGTCTCACTTCACAGATGCTTTTTAAGATGAGTAGTCACAAACCAAGAAGAAAGATTCTGACCTTCTGTAACTTCCACCACAAAGCACATGTTGTTTCAGAGTTACAGGGAGAAGTGGAAAGGTCATACATGACCTTGTGCTCAGTACAAAGACAAGAACAAAGGTTCTGAAACCCCTTAACTGGACTTCAACAATAGCTGTGGAAAACCACAGTCAGAGAAAGCTAGGAGAGGTTTCCTTCCTTCAGCTTCTTTCTGGTGAATAAAATTAATCTGCTAGATCATAAAAGCAGAAACAATCCTCACTGTTTTTCTACTTGGATTGCCTTAGAAATAGAATTGTAAGCCTGGATCACCTGTACTTTTGGTTACTTTGGGTTTGGGTTTTTTTTGGTGGGGATCTTCCACTTTGGATGAATTGCATTTAATTTGTAATTCCTTTTGAGAAGAAGGAGATAATATTGTCTTGTTTTGCAAAGCTTGCTAGGATTTCTCAACTATGGCATATTAAATGTGCTCTATAAAGGCTTTCCTTCTCTTTTCTTCATTCTGTCTTTATCTTAGGTTCTCTTCTCCTCTCCTCTCCACCCTTCCCCTCTCATCTCCACTTCTCACCTCTCCTTTCCTTCTCAAAAGAATATCTAAATGTTTTTATTTATCTATTTCAGTTTGTCCTTCTTTCCTTGCTTTTGACTACTGAAATTCAGATCCTACAGAATCTGAAAGAAGTAGTGATACCTGGATAGTTAGTGAAAAGTGGACATCACAAACTGATGAAATCCAAAAAGTGAAGGAAGGGAAGAGATTTTAGTTGAGGTATTTACCATTCATTTTTCTTTTTTGTTTAGTTACTGGTTAGGTTGTGGAGGTTTTTTTTTAAAAAAACCCAACATCTTGTCAAGTAAACAATGACATCCTATTAACTAAAAATTTGGAAAGAAGAACAAAACTACAGTTTGTTTCTACAAAAGAAAAGTTTTCAATTTTCTAGATCTCTCAGATCCATTTTGTCCTTATAAAGAACGGGTAAGAGGTATAAGTTTTATTTTTAGAGTAATTGCAGGCTGCCATAAGAAAAAATTATTTGGCCTGAATGTTCCTGGCTGGGAAATGTATTTTTCTGGTAAATTATGAAATTAGCTGTGTTGAGGGTAGTATGCCAGAAACTATTGTATTTGGGTTTGTTGCCCTGTTAGGAAGTAATTTTTTGTATGTTTGTTTTCACTCTCTTTCCACGGGGAAATCCCCAGGGATTTGCTTTCCCCTTGCCAAGAGTAAGAATCAGAATATCTGTCCTCATTTGCCAATTGGAAACTCCTTTGTTATGTTCCATCCCTTAAAGGAAGAAATAAAAATGCTGCCCTGGATGTTGCTAAGAAAGAAAAACACCTGCTAAGGGAAAATAATCTTCATTTAACAGACTGTTTAAGATAGCCCTTTAACAGGATATCTGAGAATTATGTTGTCCATAGATCTCTATATACAATTTGAGAAAACTGTAACTATCCAATTTCATTCTCTCACTAAAGAGTATGGTCTAATTTTGCAGAAGGTTTAAGTATATAAAAGGTATGTATATGCCCTTACTCTCATACTAAACTTCATGCAAAACGGGAAGCTCTGTATGTTTCTCCTGCTTGAATGGATCAATTACACAGCAATGGAAGGGAGGCTGTAGTTGTTTTAGTCCCAATTTCAAACAGTATTCAAACTGCAAAACCTCAAAAAGATGCAAGTAAAACATAGGATCAAGTTAAATCCCCCAAACTGCCTTGCTTTTAATTTTTAAATGTACTAGACATCAAGTTAGCAGTGCCTGTTCAGCAGGCTGGTAAATGACCATGACTTAAAGGTTTCCTCATTTACCCCTGTACACAAAGGCTAAAGCTAAGTAGGTTTGCACATAGTGAGAGGAGAAACAACTGGAGAAGGAATGGACAATGTAGGTGAGAAATGACACTGAATGACTTCAGTGGGAACCCAGGTGGGTTAGGCATGAAGGACCAGGGTTGGAGCTGGCACACCTTACATAGCACAAGCTGGAAGACAGAACTTGTAACACATCCACATGGAAAACAATCCCTGTGAAATCTAAAACTGTGAGCAATCACAGGCCAAATAAGAAATGGGTAACATAATTTAAGGATCATTAACCACATGCTCTCTGCGCAAGGAAAACCGCCCTCCCCTTGTTACAAAATAAACACAGATCTTCTAATGCATCATCTCCCAAAGGTCTGAGTCTTCTGTTCAAGAATTTATGCTGCAGTAAAAATATAAAAATATCCCCCCAGAAAGCAATCACATTGAGATTTACAGCCTTCTTACTAAGGCTATAATTCAAATAAATTAAGAATTATATTATTTTGACTACTCTGTGTATGATGCACTATCATTTTGAGGTTCATGAATTAGTCTCACGATTAAATCTACCTATTTTAGTATAAATACATCTATGGCTATAAGAGTCACATAAAGGAGCATACAGGGAGAATTGGCCACAAACAATGCAGAAATGAATGCTCTTTATTCTTTTGATACATTTTTTGGTTGGTCTAAAATTTTTGAGCTCATACTATAGTAGTTGTACTGGCTAAAGAAAAACAAGCCTAGGATGGCCACTTCTGAATCAATAGCAAAGAAGAAAAATATTAAAACAATAAACTGAAGGGCTGAAATGTTAGATCTTGCTATGGAATGGGCCAATTAATTTCTGTGTAGTCTGTCAATGGACTCACCTTTCCATTGATTTCTGTGGGGTATCGACTCAGTCCTCACCCTCTGGGAGATGAAAATTCAGTTGGAAAATCAGGCATTAGGTTTTCTGTGCACCTGTTTACCAAATTAAAAAATAACTATAATACTTGTTTTCTATGTCAGGAAAACTACTTATTTGATAATTTGACTTAAAATGGCATCTGAACTACAACAGAAAAATTTCTCAGCCCTCCTTTCAAATTCTACAGCATGGTTGCTCATGATTATATATTGAAACAAATGTTTGAATTGATCATATAATTCATTCTGCTTAAGTCTTCAGTTAATGCACTACAGAAACAAGTCAGCATGCACACAAAGGATGAAAACAGGTATGTTTAGTTTTTCACTGCTATTATATGGCTCCTTTGTGCATGTGTAAGTTTTTTTCTGCAACATCATTACATGTGTTGGTCATTTAAAAATGTGTTAAACACAAAGGGTTGAGGGTTACATGTTGTCATATATACATCACAGCTTCAAGAATTTGACAAATCAGAAAATGTTAAGGTCAGAAGCTACACTTTTTGTGAAAAAAAGCTCCACTTGCCCTCGGTTGGACATTCCCTTGGCCAAGCAACACAGAATTCAGATCTTGGGGTTTAGCTTCATTTTTATGCGGTTCAAACCCGTATGTACTCTCATTTTATGTAACACTGAAATCAGAGCACACTTCCCACTTGCACAGAGTGCATTGGGTATGCAGAAACTTGAGGAGTGACCTCCCCACTACCCACACCCAGGGAAGCTGGCCTGGGCTGCACAGGCATCCAACACAGCCTCAGAATTAATTTTTTACAAGGAGAGTGGTGAAACACTGGAACAGATTGCCCAGAGAGTTTGGAGGTGCCCTATCCCTTGAAACATGCAAGGTCAGGTTGGACGGGGCTCTGAGGAACCTGATCTAGTTAAAGAAGTCTCTGCTCACTGCAGGGGGGTTGGACTAGAGGTCCCTTCCAACCCAAACCATTCTATGACTCTATCATTCCTCACCCAACAGCCCTTACAGCCAGTACCGGTTGAGGGCCAGCAGCATCCCTCTGCTAGGGGAAAATCAGGAAAAGCAGCCAGAGGATGGTTCCCGCTTGGAGCAAACTGGGCCGGGGCAGCCGAGACAGGGCAGGGCTTGGGAGATGTGCGTTTTGCCCTGAGGCCGTGAGCTTGCCTGGGGACCGGCGAGGTCCCCGCGCTGTGTCGGCGGGACCCTGGATCTGGGTCTGTGTTGTGCAGGCCCGAGAGGTCTGTGGCCGGAGCGCGGTGAGCGGGGGCCGAGGGCACCGCGGGGCGGGGCGGGCTGCGCTCCTCTCTTTTCCCACACGCGGCAACCCGTCGGCGTTGGCAGGCCACGGCGGCCGCCGTCCGCCCGCCCGGACGCGGTACTGGTGGTGATGGAGCGGCCGCAGGGGGCGGGTCGCAGCGGCAGGAAAGGCACCGCCTTCCCGCCCGCCACTGCGGGGCCCGAGTCTGAGGAGGAGAAGCGGCGGCGCTGGTCCTCCTGGCGGGCGGGAGGAGGTGAGCGGCGCCGGGGGGCGGGAGGGGGTCTCGTCCCCGCCGTGCGGCTCCTCGCGCCGGTCGTTCCCGCCGTCTTTCCGCGGGGGTTTCTCCGCTGCCCATCGGCGTGGCGGCGGGCTCCCGCCGCGGCTGCCCCCGGCTCTGGGCAGGCTCTGGCGGGCCTGGCGGTGTCGGGGGCCTCCCGGAGCGGGTCGGGCATCGGGGCTGGGTGCGGCCCGGCCCCCGGCAGCCGCGAGGGGCGCCGCTGTGCCCGCGGTGGCGTGGAGCCGGGGTGCCCCCGCCCGGGGCGGCCAGGCCTGGCAGCGCTGCCCCCACCTCTGCCCAGGGAGACGCAGGCTGCCTGGTCGGCGAACGGTCAGGTGGTAGGGTCGCCGGTCTTGTTACCGGCGACGTTGTCGTTGCAGCTGGAGATGCCGGCCAGCACCAGGGTCCCGCCGATCTCCGCTGGGGCAGATACCCGCATCGCGCTGCTGCCCGCCAGCCCGCCGAAGGGGCACCGGCCTGCACCCGGCGTCCGACCAGCCCCGTGCCTCGGCCCTCACCCTGTAAGTTCCCTCCTGAGCGGGCGGTCACAAATTTGGTGACTGAACGCCTTTCTGTTTGCTTCGTCTTCTCCTGCAACAGTCATTTTTCCAAGAGCAGCTTTTCACGTCTGTGTCACCTCTGGCAGACATAGCTCTTCAGTGTTTTCTTACCTTATCTAAGGGCAAATGTCAAATTTCTGTCACTTTAACTATTTTTTATATCCGTGAAGCCAGATATTTTGTCAAAGAAGGTTGGTTTTGTTGCACTCTATTCCCGAACAACCCACCTTAGCTACTTCTTATCCGCTTCCCATCTGTTTACAAATTGATTGCTCCTATTTACAAATCGATTGCTCAAAAGTAAAATCTGCCCAGAGGTTGCAGTTAGGCTAATAAGTCTTTGCTTTTCTTAGTTCTCCTCCTCCCCTCTTTTAGAGGTATGTGCTAGTCTGCCTCTCTTGTTCTGAGTTCTCAAGATGTCACTTCAATCAGCATTTTATGCATCAAGGGTGGATTTCATAAGTGTCTGCTGACTTGAAAATCTTTTATCTTATATTTAACTTTATCCTTTACTTATAACTTACCTTTTTCCACTTTGACCCCACCTTCTGTCTCCCTGTTAAAGGAATTTCATTAAATACCTGTTCACAATTAGCCTTTCTGCTGAGGGCTGAAATAAAGGCATTTAACATTTTTTCCTACTTTGTGTCACTTACCTTATAAACCTTGCCTTCTGTCTTTTATTGTATTTATGGAACCTTCACTTGTTACCCTTTATGTCCTTCACCAGTTATAACTCATTTCTGTACCATTGCTGTTCCGATTTTATCCTTACATTGTCTCTTTATACTGCTCCTTAGACATGAACATCCTTCCCTGCCCCTTTTTTTTTTTTACTTTATATATGATTTTTCAGGTCATTAAAACTCTCCTGATGCAGTTAAAACAGTCTTAGACACTCTGCTTCCTCTGAATTGCTACTGTGTGTTTAATAGAGATGCTTTCAGTAACTGCCAGCTCTCTAATCTCTTCCATCTCAAATTATCTGCCCAAGACTCATGTCTGCCTCTTCCCTGATGATTTTTTTATGAAGTCTGTTAGTTTTATTTCACGCCTCACACTCTTAGAACAGGAGTGAGAAACTTTTGACCAGTAGATCAAATTCACCTCATTAGAGCAATTCATCATGTCCAAATCCTCAGTGCCCACTCCCTTGAGGATTCTTTGGACAAAAAATGAAAGTAGGCTGCAGTATGGTCAAAAGGTACTGGTAGCCCATTTCTTCATGATGGTTCCCATTTTATACCAAAGTTTTGCATCACCTTCATGTCACAAGCATGAAATGAAACGGGTCTTTGTAATCACGTGGTGAAAGCACACATGTTCTGTCATATCCAGTTGATGTATATCTCTTATCTGATCAAAGTACATCTATTCTCATTATGTTCCTCATCGTGAACCCATCATGGTACAGGAAATACTGGTATTTTGGTCACATGTTAGATATATTTCAGGTCATGTGTTAAGAAAGAAGTCAATGTTTTTTCAGTGCGTGCATAAAAACCTATGTGATCTGCCTCTGCCAGAAAAATTCAGTTAACTGAATTTGTGGTCACATTCATATATTGCTATCCATCTTTAGTCTCAGTCCACTTTTAATTAGTTCATTCCTTCTAGTCAAAGCTGAAATGAAAAGTGCCCGTTCTTCTAGTAGCTTTCTCCTATTTCTGAAGCACAAAGCTACTTATAATTGTGGGTTGTTCACTGTATTCCTAGACAGTGGCTGTGTAAAGTCCCACACTGGTGAAGAGTCACCATCATATCAGCTCTTGGGTGCTGTCTCAGGAAGAGGTTCATTCAGCTCCTCCTTTCTATGTGGTCTGTTGTTGATTGCTCCCAAGACAGCAGTCAACATGGTTTCTCTTTGCTCCTTCTTTGCCTGCCTTCCTCATTGCTTCCTCCACTTTCAGAACTCATTTCTGTTCTACAGTGCAGAACCACTTATGTCATAACTGTGGTTTCACATGAAGAGTTCCCTCCTGGGGGTTGTTTGGTTGTTTTTTTATGTCTTTTTGTTACAGCTTTACTGCAATTTTGTGACTTCTTCTCTCCAGAGCTGTAGCAGTATTTCATTTAACTTTCTGTGAGCCTTAGCCTCTGTTCTTCTTCAAAGCCTCCCTTACCTCACTGAATTTGAGTCCTAAAACTATCTTCTGTTTTATTATTGCATGAAATCTATCTCTTCCTACCATTATCTTTTTGTGGAATGCTGTTCCATGTGTTTGGCTCCAGGATTTATCTTCTCTGCCTGGTCAGAAAATGTTAAGGATATTTGTGACCCATGACCTTGAATCCTTTACACTTGCACCCAGAGTAAATTCTTATACATTCATGGCCAGACCTAGCAGTCTGACCTAGTACTGTCATTAGTGATCTCATGAATAGGTCTTGATAAATTTCCCATATTGTCTTTGCCATTGGATCCAAGTGGGAAGCCCATTACCCAGGCTGACAGGTATGTCAGATGGGCATCTGTCATGACGGTAGCCATGACATTTGCAGCTTTGAGACTTTTGCATCCCTTCCTTCCTGATCAAAGTAGAACATCATGATAATAACTTGCATAAGCTTTTAATGGAATTCAGCTTCCATGAACTCACTTTCCTTAAGTCAGCCATAGGCTGTCTATCTCTACCTTCTAATATTTGCCATAATTACCCAGTTTTCCCATTGAAGATTAGTTTCAGGAGCACAGGGCTATCTTACGGTCCAATATTCCAAGGAAGTGGAAGATAGGAAATAGGAGAAGATGGAAAAAATATAATTTACTTCAATCACTGTATTATTGAAGTTCTTGAAATATTTTCTGTCCTTGTGGTAGTGACACATTGCAAGACAATATTGATTAGCACATACTTTTTAAAGGAGAAAATATAACATGAAAATTAGAACCACAGATTCTGCTCCCAGAGGTGTTTATGGATTCTGATGTCCTATAAAATTGTATGATGATGCTTTCTTTCTTTTTTATTTTTTTTTAAGAAATCATTGTAGGGTTGGTGTCTTAAAAATATGGAATCAATCTCCATGATGGGAAGTCCTAAGAACCTCAACGAAACTTTTCTACCAAATGTTGCCAATGGCATCAAGGATGACAGTAAGATCACAATAGGCATCATTGGAAGTGGAGACTTTGCTAAGTCACTGACAATTAGACTTATCAGATGTGGGTACCACGTGGTCGTAGGAAGCAGAAACCCTAAACTTGCTGCTGAATTCTTTCCCCATGTGGTTGATGTCACTCACCATGAAGATGCAGTAGCAAAAACAAACATAATTTTTGTAGCCATACACAGAGAACATTACACATCTTTGTGGGACCTCAAACATTTACTCACTGGTAAAATCCTGATTGATGTCAGCAATAATACAAGAGTAGACCAATATCCGGATTCCAATGCAGAGTACTTGGCATCACTTTTCCCAGATTCCCTGATTGTCAAAGGATTCAATGTCGTTTCAGCTTGGTCACTGCAATTAGGACCAAAGGATGCCAGCAGACAGGTAAATGCTATATTTGTATCAATTTAACTTCTTTGTAAGATGAAAACGACAGGAACTGAAATGGAAGCAGACAGAATTCATGGGATTCATCCTGCCAGACTTAATGTACTTAAAATGTTGGGCCTTTAGTTTTATTTTTAGCAGCCAATAAAACTTTAAGATCCTAGTTCATCTCATTGTAAGACATACAGAGTAAGTGATCCAAATTGTCCCATGGGATGCCTGTTTATCTTTAAAGATTGCAGAGGAAATGTGGATACTAGCTTAGACTAAACAGCTGACCTTTAGATGCCTACAGGCAAAGGAGAGGAGCTGGGAAATAACTTGAATTTTTATCCTTATGCTCTATAGAATGACAGAGGCAGTTTTTCCCAGTATATTTTAATTTCAGTATTGGTTTACGTGGGGCAAACCATGAAAAGAGGTGCACAAAAATCAGAAGTCCTGATCCCAGGGCTCAGGAGCTAGCTGTTCTAAAAATGCTTGCATTCAATGTAACAGCAAAGTGAATGAAAGAAAATATCTAGCATTTAGAATGCACCAAAATCATAAATATGAGAAAACAGAAGGAGACACATATGTTTCTAAGTGATTATTCATTTGATCCAGGACTGCTTGGGAACATCACGTCCAAATTCCTTCCCAGCGTGTTCCCCAAATCCAACCTGCATATAGAAAAGGCAGCTTTATGTTTTTCATGCTTTGGTGAAGTGATACAAAGGATTGAAGCCTATAAAAGAACATAGTCCTTCATGGCTTTATGGAAATAGGTGACAGATGACTGGTATAACTTGACTATTGGAGACTAAATTGAGTTTTCTGGTACTTCAGGTAGATTTTAAATGGAATGCAGTTGATACAGAATTAGCATAACTTAAAAAATAACCTCACCATACTATTTTTATCTCCTTTCAAAATAGTACTGCACTGTAAGTAATTAACTTCTGTCAAAATGGATGATGTTTGCTCTAATACAGATGATCAGTGAACACTGTTCAGCAAAATATAGCCCACTGTAAATTTTAAAAGAACTTTAAAGTACTCTGTAACAGTGCATTTCTTTCACTATGTAATAAACTGGTCTTCACAAGTTCTTATTTGGCCGCTAGTTTTTGTCTTTTCTGTTAAACATTAAATTTTTGTGAAATTAAGCTAAAATTGTTATAACGTGGAGAGATTACACAGTTCTCTGCTTTGCATTTTTTATGCTACAGCTTTTCAGGGTCATCATTCAAGATTCCTATATTTCTGAGATACTCATGGTTTTCTTAAATGCTTTTACCCATCGTTTCAAGTTCATTGCAGCCCTGCAGACATTTCGGTGAGGGGTGTTTCTGTGTGTAGATTACCAGGGCATCTCAGAGTCAGCTCATTATTAACACCAAGAAAAAGCCAATTTTGTTTTGCTTACTCTGTTGCTAAATCAGTGTGCATATTTTCATTTTGGATGGATTTGTATGTAGTGTCATTCTCATCTTAGTGATATAAACTGGGATATCAGTGTACAGTTTTAGCAGTAGTGCTATGGCTTTGACCTGGAGGCCCTTAAGGGTTTTTTTATTGTGTCTGGGTTTTTTTACCTTTGAGCCTCTTTCTCTGACAACAGACAATTCTCTTGGCTTTCCCAACAGGTCTACATATGCAGTAACAATGTTCAGGCTCGCCATCAAGTTATTGAGCTTGCCCGTCAACTCAGTTTTATTCCTATTGATTTGGGGGCATTGTCATCTTCAAGGGAGATTGAAAATTTACCTCTGCGACTGTTCACACTGTGGAAGGGGCCTGTAGTGATTGCCATTAGCCTGGCAACATTTTTCTTCATCTATTCCTTCATCAGAGATGTAATCCATCCATATGTGAGAAATCAGCAGAGTGACTTTTACAAGATCCCCATTGAGATCGTGAACAAGACTCTACCGATTGTTGCTATCACTTTACTTTCTCTAGTGTATTTATCAGGACTTATTGCAGCTGCCTATCAGCTTTACTATGGTACTAAGTACAGACGATTTCCACCTTGGCTGAGCAACTGGCTCCAGTGTCGAAAGCAGCTCGGACTGCTCAGTTTTTTCTTTGCAACAGTGCATGTGGCATACAGCCTCTGCTTACCTATGAGGAGATCGGAGCGATACTTGTTTCTCAACATGGCCTATCAACAGGTAATAAGCCAAAAAAGCCTTGGCTGTATGTGTTTGTTTCATGAATACAGTATATATGTTTTCTTAATCTGCTCCACTGTTTTCAGCAGAGAATGTTATGGGTTATCTTGTGCATTGCTAGTTCTGAGTAAGAAGGGAGACTAAAGAAACATCTGTGCATTGTACTCAGCTCATGGGTCAAGCTGGAGTCAAGTTTGTATGGTTGGGGGAATCAAGGATCCATCCTACTAAGGTCCGTGATAGTAATAGGCACAAGGAGAATGTAGCATAGACAGGATAAGAGCACAAGGAAACTTCCAAGGTGTGTTCCCCTCTATGTATACTTAACATATGGGGGAAGTATGTACATCATAAGTGCATTTACAAGTGTGAAAAGTATAAGGGTAAACATTGTAATAATGCTTACAGATACAGCTATGTTTACAAAATAAAAATGCTGTTACTTTGTAACATTTTGGACCAGTAGTAAAAACATATTCATTAAAAATTCTGCTAACATCATCTATTACAGGCAGTAGAGATTGACTCACAGTTCCCAGGAGCACTTGGTCTTGTATAACCCTGAAACAATCTCCAGCAAATCTGTCATCCTTTAGAAGAATGCTAATCTAATGCTCCTCTCTGTCAGTGAGGTGGCTTATTGTCACCTTTAAAGTGGCAGAAAAGCAGCACCACCAGAAAAGCAGCATTGCCATTCAGCACATAAAATGTGCAGGAAAGATATATGTTATGGAACAGAAAGAAAAGTAAACTAAGGAAATCAAAACAAATGGAACAAATTAAGAGGGATTGAGTCCACAAATCCTAAAAAGTCAAGCATGAAAAATTAAGAGAAGGGCAGGAAGAGCAAAATTATAAAAAGCAGCAAGAAACAGTAATTTGTTCATACTTAGTAAAGGACCCACTGATACTTCTATTAAGAAATTATCTTTGTTTTCATAACACCAGAAAATTCTCACTTGTTAATATTCTGAGTGAACCTCTTTCAAGACATGCCACATCATAATAGTTCACCTGAAAGTGGAAAAATATCTGAATGCCCAAACCTCTTAATTGCTAAGGGCCTGAGTTGTTTATTTTTTTCTGCTACAGCTTTTCAACAAAAATAAATCTTGGATGTCAACAGTGAAAGAGGCAAAATAACTTGGACTCAGCATAGGGACATGATGCAAAAAGAGGAAATGATGCTAAACTATTTCTGAGTGTACAAACTAAAAGAGTGCAGGTTTACCTGATGTATGTTGTAGAATGTAAGTTTCCAGGGTCTGAAGAACACAGCTACTTTTCTACAGTACATAGGAATGCACAGATTTATCTGTTTCATTAACATAATTGTTATAAATAGTATGTAATGTTACATTATCTTCTGACAATTCACCTAAGTTTCCATGTTTAACATATTTTTAATCTAACAAGAGCCAATACCAGCAGTAACGAAATAGTTGTTTTTCTCCAGGACATGATGAAACCTCTGAAATATTTGACCCCATTTTATAGGTGTCCTGTGACTGTAGACTTCTACTTAGAAAAATAGCTCCTCTTTATATTTGTAATAGTCTGTAGAATAAAGTGCTTCCTTTCTGCTCTTTCATCAGGTACATGCAAATGTTGAAGATTCATGGAATGAGGAAGAAGTGTGGCGAATTGAAATGTATATCTCATTTGGAATAATGAGTCTTGGATTGCTTTCTTTGCTGGCAGTAACTTCCATCCCTTCAGTAAACAGTGCCTTAAACTGGAGAGAGTTCAGTTTTATTCAGGTGTGTTACTTTTTAAATAAGGGGGTTTTGTTGTAAGTAAGAATTCCTTGATGATGATAATTATAATTAAGACCACGATCACAAACAAAAGCACTTTGCAACATGACAAGAGATGGAGGTTTTTCCTCTCTCTGGTAACTTTAATAAAAGCAACATATCCTTACCCAGCAGATATATTGCCATGAAAGCACATTAAGCATTTCATGAGTTTAGAACAGGAATTTGCAATTTACACTTCTTGGTCTTAAATAACCAACATAGCTAAGACAAAACAATCACTAAGCTACTCCTTTTCCATGGTTCAGGTTGGGTAAATTTGGACAAAATCACTAAAGGCAATGATACTGATGAGATACTACTTTATGAAGATGCACATAACTTATAAAATAGAAGATTTAATTTGTCCTACAAATTAATACAAATAAAAGGATTTTTATTGCACAGCCCTCTGACAGCCATAGTATTATTGACTCAGTTTTGCTGCTCCTCCACTGTGTGGGAATTAATACAACTCTCAACTGTGTTATTCCCTTTAGCTGAAAATACCTTTTAGTAAAATATGAAGCTTTGTTTATTGAAAGCAGAGGCTTTTCCAGGTCCTGGCATGCTTTCTGCTGCCCTTCTTCCTCAGATAAATATCTACAACTGGCAGACCTAACCAGCATAAAATACTGAGAAATACATGCTTTAATAAACAGTGCGATGTTTGCTTCCAAAGAAAATTGCCATTCGTTTTAGGTGGCAATTATAAGAAATTTTATTATGGTACAGTCTTGTGATAAATTTCCTAAGGGTGTACCCAGTGTTGGGTTTTGTTATGTTTTGGTTTGTTCCCTGACTTTGGATTCAGTACTCTGGTCTCAACTCAGTCTTTTCTGATTGTTTTCTTCAAGATAGCCACTGTAATAATATTGCCTAATTCTTAGTCCTGTCACTGTTTACAAATTCCTACCTTCCAAGTACAGTCTCTGACTTGACTGTTCAGGACATGAGCTGCATTTTATAATTTATAGACATTTTAATCAGAGCAATGGGAAACACTTCTTTGGCTGTAGTCATTAGAGGTCTTTTGTCTGTAAAGTAATGTCTTCCCTTCCCCTAGGATTTCCATTGATGAAACACTCCAGGTAGGCCCACAAAAAATTTCTGAAATTAGAGTTCCCCCGATGGAAATTTTTATTCTCACTCATGGGTTTTGAGCCTTCAGAGGGGGTGAATACCCGTTTTCTATTATTACAATGTCCCTGCCATCCAGAATTCTGTTCATAGGAACAATATTACTGCTGTTGGATGATGTGAAACATTAGTTGAAAAGGGAAAAACACATATTCAGTCATGAGCGAGGTGTTGCCTTTATCCAGTAATGACTTCCAGCCACAAACCCAGCCTTTGTGTCTTATTTTTCCTTACTGAAATGTCCAGATTTCAGGCTTGTGTGACTTGAGTCAAAATCCACACAATAATCACATAATGATGTGTCTACAAGGGCAATTTTTTATTATGACATATTTACTGCACTTATTTCCACTGTAAATAAAGACAAAATAGTTCCAAATTTAATTAATGAATCATCTGTCAGTATTTTGAGGAATTTGATTTGGGACAAGTTGTTTGCTCTGGAAGTACTGTTACAGTTGATACTTCATTACAGGCTGAAGAGAACTGGTATTAGTAATTAATTATGTTCATCTGTGATTTTTAATAGCAAAAAAAATTGCTGAATTACTAAAAGTTTCCTTAAAGTTAATGATCATTAAAGGTACTTTACTTTGTCATTAATTACTTCTCGGGATGTAAATACGTTGTTCTTCATTTAGTTACTTGTCCTTCAAAAAAATCCTCTTGATTTATTCAGTTAGGAAGAAAATACTTTGTGATCCTTCACCAAAGTAAAAGGAGTCTGCATTTCTGCACAAGCTTCTTTGTACTCAGTATGCAAGTAGAACATCATAATGATTATTACCGTCTTGTATTTTTCTTCTACTGAAGTGCAATATGATGAAGTGAATTTGAACTTAATTTTCTCAATCTTCTCTAAGTCAGGGGGACTAAAAGTGGAACTATTAGGCCATCATCTCAGTGCTGCTTGTTTTTTAGCTGAGAAAAGCAGTATTTCTGTAGCTGTAGTCATGAATCTCAGACCATTCACCATAATAATTGCTGATCTTGTTTTGCATCTGACAGCTGAAGAATCAGTCAGTCGGCACACTCAGTTTCTCGCCTCGGCACTTACCGCTGAGAAAAACATACTATTGCTTGCTCATCTTGGTAAATACAGTTTCATCAAAATAAGGGTCTGGCCTCCTCTAAAGCGTTTTATCACTAAAACATATGCAGTCTTGAGTCCTGCTAGGAAAATCTGAGTTTAGGATTAACGAATGATGAACATATACAGTATAGGCTATTTTCTAGCCTTGTTCTGGTAGTACAAGCCCTGAGCAGCCTCTCCCCTCCCTGCAGTGGTTCAAACAGACCTTTACCACAGTCTTCTCAATACTATAAGGAAACCCAGTTGTGCATGTTTTTGCCCGGAAATCACTGCTGAATTTGATTATTTTAGAGACATCTCTATCTTATCTAGCCTGGTTTCACAACACAGGTGCCAGCAGCCTCAAAAATTCCAGCCTGCTTGATCACGAGAAAAGGGGTGTTGAACATGAGCCAACAGTGTGCCCGGGTGGCCAAGAAGGCCAACAGCATCCTGGCCTGTATAAGGAATAGTGTGGCCAGCAGGGAAAGGGAAGTGATAGTGCCCCTGTACTCGGCAATGGTGAGGCCACACCTCAAGTACTGTGTGTAGTTCTGGGCCCATCACTACAAGAAAGACAGTGAGTTCAGAGAAGGGCAATCAAGCTGGTGAAGGGTCTGGAGAACAAATCCTGTGAGGAGAGGCTGAGGGAATTGGAATTGTTTAGTTTGGAGAAGAGGAGGCTCATGGGACACCTTATCACTCTCTACAGCTGTCTGAAAGGAGGTTGTAGTGAGGTGGGTCCCAGACTCTTCTTTCAAGTAAATAACAACAGGACTAGAGGAAATGGCCTGAATTTGCACCAGGAGAGGTTTAGATTAGATATTAGGAAGAATTTATTTACTGTAAGAGTAGTCAGGCACTGGAACAGGCTGCCAAGGGAGGGGGTGGAGTCACCATCCCTGGAGGTATCAAAAAACTTGTAGATGAGGCACTTCAGGACATACTCTAGTGGGCTGGTGAGGTGGTGATGTTTGGACACAGTGATCTTAGAGGTCTCTTCCAACCGTGATAATTCTGTGATTCTGTGACTGAGAGGAAAAGCAGTGCAGGCTCTGGTCACTTTCTCAGAGTATGAATATGGATGAAGTGAGATATGAGAAGAGTAAGTAGTGATGCAAAAGTTACTGTGTCAGTCCTACCAGGAGCTAAGACTCCAGCAGAAAACGTGGAGTTGCTGCAATATAGAGCTGACCACTCTACAAAACAAATATCTGATTACTTAATCGTGATTCAGAGAGAAGCACTCATAACATCCAGATGGAGGAGCCACGGAACCAGACAGTGATGAAGAGTTTGCTCAATAGGAAAGCTTAGATCATGGAAACTTAGCATGAAACTTTGCAGGCATCTTAACATTACCCAGAGTTGGAGCTTACTGAGGAAAGCAGGACAAAATAAGCTGGGGCTGATAAACTAATGCATCAGTTTTCTTAAGCACCACTTCAGTACTCTTTCTCTTCTGAACATATTTGGATAAGAGACAAAAGTAGACAAGGGCAAGAAATAGAAAAGAACCTGGTATTTTGTTGGAGCAGGCAGAGTGACTCACCTAAACTAACACGCTGCAAACAGAAAAAGACATTTATTGAAACCAGTTCTTGGGTGTTCACATAAAATACATGGAAATGGAGGATGTTGTCTGCAAGCAGTGCTACACTGGGTCCTTCGGTCTTCTGAAGGAAGTTAAACTGTAAATATATAACACAAGCACAAATGACTACTGCTTTTGTTTTCCAGTCTAAGACTTGAAATTGAAAGCACATCAGTCAAAGTGGCAATGGACAGAGCAGACTGGCTTTAAAAGCTGAGCTTTGTGTTTCTTAGCACAAATCTGTCATTTGCATGGTAGGAAGCTGTTCTTTTTGCAAACATTCCTTTTTGTCTGCTAGCTCAATTCTAAAGTTTTTTGGAGAAAGTATTACTAAGACTTTTGTTGCACACACACTTTGAGGAGGGGCTGCCATGCTTTGGTTCTCCCACAAAAATAGGATACTTTTCCCCAGAGTAAAGAAGAATGAGGCCTGAGTACTTAGCAAGCTTATGAGTAATGATTCCAGTCAAAATTGCTAAAGCCTGTTTATAAGTTTAGCAATAACCAGTTTCTGGAAGAATCTGAAGTGTACCTTGCATAAATGTAGGCTGTGAAAAATACCTTTTGTATATAAAAATAGTTTGTAACTACTCAACCTTTGTGAAGGTATAAATTCCTGAAGCAGATTTGTCCCACAGCAAGTTTTTGTCTTTATATATGTACATCTTCCTGATACTGTTTTAGGGATTTTGTTTCTGCATCTTTTCCACTCCACTAACACTTTTTTTTTTCCACCCCAAATAAAGCCAGTTTGTCCAGTCATTAGCAGGCTTGGCTGGGAATCTCTCCCATTGGCTAAAAAATTACTTGATCAGAAAGGAAAAGACACAAAACAGGGAAGACTTAGAGAAAAGCTAAACAACTGGGGAGTCCATTGGGAATATGTTAATCACTCAGCTTCCAGGAACCAGTATTACAGAAGATAAAGAAGCAAAGCAACCAAAGATGTTCTTCCCCTTTTCCCAGCAGCTGTCCTAGAGCCTAGGTAGAGGGTTCCCAAGACTGACTTCCAACTGATATTGCTGCTTACTCACCAATGCAAATTTACTAGTGAAGGGAAGTTATCTCTTGCTGCTTTCAAAAGTCCTCTGCTCTTAAAGAAGCTAGTATCCTGTGCCTTTGCTGGTTTCCCTGTGGTAACATCAGTGTAAGTCATCTTCCAGCTCTCATGGACATAATCATCCCTTTCGTTTTGTGTCTTAAGTCAGAAAAGTATGACAGAAATGCAGTATGTAAATTTCAGCTGAAGCACAACTACATGGCAGTAAATGCTTTGTCTTTAATCTTTGTATTCCCCCTCTACATTGTCCAGTCATAGACTTGGTCAGAATAACCTCGCATACCTGAATGATAGCAGCTCTTGCACCTTTCCAGGATTAAATAGATTACTTTCTACCAATTAATGACTCCCACAGCACTATTATCATTTATTTCTCAATAATTGAAACATCTTTCACGTTAGGAACCATAGGAGTGGTCAGCTTTGGAATTTGCTTCCTGACACTACCACTGACCAAGATTTATAGTATGATCTACTGTTACCAATTGATTTTATTTTTACTGTTCATTTTTACATTTTATTTTTATTGCTCATTTTTTACTGTTCAGCGGCCCAGCAGTGCCTTTTCCTGCACAAGCTGATATCTTTTTGTGCAAGCCTACTTCAGTCCATTCTGAGTTTCCTCATTTTACTACTTCACAGCCACTGCTGTAGTCTTTCAACATTTGCAGACACAGAAAAATCAAGTCTTTATAACACAGATTTTTTTTTCACTGACACAACCTCCTGTAGTGGAGTTTTACTTAAGTAGGAAAGGTAGCCAGTCTTGCTTCTACTTCTGGAAAAAATCATTTTCAGTACCTGCAATCTGGGATAATGCTCTTAATGGATCCTTCTAGTGCAGATCTGCCCTGACTAAACAAACCAAAGACTGCAGATGCTAAATTGTGTGGTGGACATCCTTTTGCTGGCTAACCAGCGTCATATTCAGAAATTATATTCAAAGCCTGCCTGGATGCGATCCTGTGCAACCTGCTCTAGGTGGACCAGTTTTAGCAGGGAAGTTGGACTAGATGATCTCCAGAGGTCCCTTCCAACCCCTAGTATACTGTGATTGGTCAAAAGTACAGCACAAAAATGAAGGGCCTGGTAGAAGAAAATGCCATCAGTAGCTGACAGAAACTCCTACAGGAGTGTCTTTGTTGTCAGATTTTCAGATGAGTGGTTGAAATTGTCCGGTACATACTAGCAAATGCCCTGCCAACACTTCAAAGAAGCATTGGCAGCTTTCCACAAGTCAAAAAAAAAGACTAAATAGAGATGAATCACATTTTTCTTGTCCTTGTGCTTTTAGTGAAAAATGTACTGATAAATGTACTGATGTATTTCTTCTTAGCTTCCATTTTGACCATTAGATAGAAAGGCATATATAGATGCCTCAAAACTGTAGTTTGCAGATGGATTGTATAGAAGCATTAAATTAAAAAAAAACAAAAATACTGGGAAGAGTCTGTATAACATTTCCCTCCTGTTTCTTTTTCAATAATTGTTATAGTTCCCATCAGTAAACCTGATGAAGAAATGAGGGATATGATTCACTTGTGCCTTTTCTTACTGGCAGTGATATAACAGCAATGAATACAGGACAATCATACCAGCAAAAATCTGCAATAACATAACCAAACATGAGGTTTAATAGTATTGTTTGCTGTCCACATTTCTTAACAGAACTTCTATTCAGATACTATGTATGCCCTTTTGATATCCACAAGTGGTTCTCTGGTTGTTCTGGTTTTTATGGGAGGAAATTGTGTGGTTTTTGTTGTTGGGTTGGTTTTGTTTTGTTTTTTCATAAAAAGGGTGTAAAGTATCTAAAACATACCAACATGACTCTGAAACCATTGGCAAAAAGGCATAAATATTGGCAAGTTAAAAAACATAGTACCAATCTCTGGAAATTAACTAAAGTATTTTCCTTTTTCTATCATTATATCTGTGAATATTTGCAAATGGTATTAGCTCAGACATTCTCCTTTCCCTAGAAACTGCTTAATCTTGAAGTATAAAGAATTAATTCTTTCACTAACTATTATAAACCCTTAGGCTGCATTTTACTTTAACTCTGTTTGCTGGAATTAAGCCAAACCTTGGTAGCCAGTTACCTTTCTTAATACTCACTCTCTGTTTCAATGACTTTCTACAAATGTTGCCCAACCAAGTTAGTCATTACATCAGTTTTGGCCAAAAAATTTTTTTTCTTCATTTGATCACCACTAGAATTTAAGTGGTCTCTTTTCACCATGGTTTGGGAAGGTCAAGGTTAATACATTTAACTCACGTCTGTAGAGCAATATTACAGGGTTCTTAAAAGGGCAAATTCACAGTGAATGACCCCTGTTAGCACAACCTTCTGTGGCATGCTTTAGATTATGTGATAAGAGGTCCTCTGCAGGGTGCTGTGGGAACAGCATTTCATTTGGCACTACCGGTTTATGATAAACTGCATCATTGCCAGATGCCATTATGCCCAAATTCAGGGAATATCTGCAGTCCAGGTATCCCCATTAAAGAATAGGCAAGAGCTGATGGAGAAAGCTAAGGGTTGGTTTATGCTAAATGCAGACAAGGGGATGTGGACCATTTTGAGGAAGAAGCAAACTGCACCTCTCAGAGTGATAAAAATCTGGAGTATTAGGCCCCAATCTCTTCCAGCAGAATTGCATTGTTCCATAATCATGAATCTTGGAAGTGATATACCCTCATAGTTAAGAAACAGGGAACTTAATTTCCAACCACAACTGATTTTGTCCGAGTAACTTCCCTGGGTTTGTTC
>JANHGN010026454.1:0-78447 GCA_024605025.1 Megaceryle maxima
ATATTTTTCTTGAGGAAAATGTGAGAACCACATTATATATGTATATGTGTATATATATATATAAAATGAAATTAGTTGACTGCATCACATATGGTCTTGCGAAGCAAAACCCAATTCCGAATAGGGAACACACAGAGATCTATTCAGGATAGCAGCAGCAATTGCATCCATGTTCTAGAATACCTAGTTGACATAATTTACTTCAAGATAATACAAAAGTTTCCAGTGCACATTTCCCTATGTTTTCACTGGACTTTGCACGAAGTGAGTGTATATGCATATATCAATATCTGTGTGTGTCCATATTTCTCCTTTTCCTTTAGTATAGTATATGTCGTTATAATACATTTTAGTATCCTGAGGAATTCCAAACAGTAAATTTACTATGTTAGCCTGTATCTGAGTAGAACAGAGTTACTAGAATATATTCCTGTACTGCTTATCCTGAAAGGCTTTTAGTCATTATTATCAATGTTGTGATTAGGCATTGGTGGTAATTTTTAGGTGTTTCATTAAGACAAGTATTTTGGTGATCTGTATGTAAGGTAATAGGCAGTTGCTGTAGCCTATTCCTCAATGGGAAGACAACATCAATCCTTATCCTGAGTAAGATTACATGATGTAATTGCCTGAGTTAGCGAGAGGCTTGACTCAAAACATGGAGGCCTGAGAGGGATGCTTTCTGGAAGGACTGGTGTGTTTCTGTTAATATTGCCATTCATTGAGGAAAGTCCCAATGTCTGTAATTGTGAAGCCATCTGAATGATCCTGTTTGCACGTATCTTATTCTGCAGGTCTTGTGTTTAATGAACAGGACAGCTTGGTGTCTTGATCATGTTACCTGATTTACATAGGCAAGATTTGTGTGCTCATGGGAAGTCCTGAAGAGTCCAGAAAACATATGAGAGGTTTGCTTTTTGGATGTGTTAACAGAGGGTCCTGCTGGATGAGGGCTCTGCCACAGATGGGCAGAGGTGTGTGCATGTGTGTCATGCCCTCAGAAATACAGGCCTCAAGCTTGCTCTGCTGATTTTGCTAAAATAACTTGATCTCAAATATGAGACCAAGCATGAAGAATTTCAGTCTTTCAAGAAGCTGTGAAAATAGGAATTGGAAGGTGAGGTGGGAATGCTTTGAAAGGCATTTTAGATAAGTAATGCAATTCATAGTATACTTCTACCTTTGCCTGTCAGAAGTACACACACAGCATATGTGTTTAGGACCCTTATGCCAAGTATGAACACAACAATCAAAAGGTAGAAATAAGCTACTGGGCAGTTTACTATATATTTTTATTACTGGGAGATCAAGGGACAAAAATCATAATAGCAGTAAACTTTATACTGTATTTATACAATTACAGAATTTGTATTTTATATTTAGGCTTTTTAAGTGATGCACAGTAAGCTGTAACGCACAAACATACAACAATGTTATGTTCCACTAAAAATCTAGTTTACCAGTGGATTCTTCTTTAGTAAACTTTATGATTAAGAAGGAAGTATAAAACTTAAGGGAAATTCATGTCTTCTGGTCTGAATTAGTCACTGACGTGGTCTTTTCTATTATAGTACTTGAAGCAGGAGGGAGTGTTTTAAATGCTTCAACCCATTTAACCATAATTGCTCAGTTTTAATAGACATTTGCTAACTAAAAGAACCAAATTACAGCTTGAATTAGGCCTTACTAATGTTAATTAAAAGCCCTACTTTATAATCGGAAACAGCCTATGATTAAAACAGTAAACCTTTCTTAAATGGCTTATTTTAAAATACTAAGACCCTTTTGATACTGATGTTTAGACTGAATACGGGTAACCATTATTCTCCTTATATTGCACTTAATTAAAAATATCTCCTCCATGTGGTTTTGTGCCTTCTGTTGGCTGTAAAATTGTCTGGTGGGGGGTGGGATTACCTTACTTTTCCTGATGGTAATTTGAAAACATGTTGCTGCTCTTTGTTTTGGTTTTTTTGAAAGTTTTCTGGGGTCATAAGTTACAAAATTAACATGTGAGTCCATAGAAACATTAGCTTCCTGCATTACTGTATCCTCAAGTGAACACTTGTCAGTCACTTCAATTGGTATACTAGGCATATAATTGCATCATTTAATTAATTTAGTTTAACATTTAAATTGTGTTCAGACAACTGATTATGGGCTTTGCATTGCACTCCTTCCTGAGACCTATCTTCCTCTAAAAATAAAGTCTGTTATATTGTGAGAGATGCCTTGGCTCTATCTATTGAGCATTTGGTATACTGGTAGAGTTTCTAGTCATTTCAGTGATATCTGAAGAGGACGAAGGGTGGATTTCATCTGTCCAAATATAGATCTCAGTAATACAGTTGAGTACACTTAAGGTGTTTGTCTTTATAGTTAATGGAGAGAAATAGGAGTTTCCTTAATGCAGTTTAACTTCGTATTACTAGAGGCGAAAATAGGTCAGATAAATTGTGTCCTGAAAATAACAGTCTCTTTTGAACACAGAGCTGGTAATCTACAATGTAGGCATGGAAAGTCGGATGAGGTGTATCTGAGTCTAAGACTCTTCATCTGTGAGATTCAAAGTCCAATGAAATTAATGGAAAATATTCTGTACTTTATCGTCCTTTGAATTTAACCAGGACAAGGTATTTTTAAGCTGCTGTATTATTATTTGATCATTATGAAATTCATCCTTCCAGTCTCAGTTTTACATTTTTTTTATTCTTTCATTTAAAATAGGCCCCCACCCCTCCAGCACAACACATAGTTACAAAACCAAACAAACCAAACCCTCACAACTCTATTTTTAAAAAAAAGTGGGGTTTTTTTGTGTTTTTTTTGTTGTTGTTGGTTTTTTTTTTGTTTGTTTGTTTTGTTTTGTTTTGTTTGTTTGTTTGTTTTAATTGTGTTTTCTTAGAACTCAGCCCTAAGATTTTTCTTGGTTCATCTGACTCAGGAAGCAGTGCTAGACTGTGTGATCATACCTTTCTTTAAATTGCATTGCTTTTAATTCCAGTAGCTGAATTGCCTGTTTGCATAAACTAAAAGCAAATTAAGTGTCCCTTGCACTAATCCTGCTAGACCTTTATGTGCACTTAGAAGAAACTTCTATGAAAAAACACTTGTGCCTTTTATGGAAATGGACAGACCTTCTTGAACGTCAGCCTCATTTGCGTAGTTATCATATCTTTGGGATATGCCTAAAGCATTATTTAGCATTTTCCTTATTGTTCAGTTTGTTATATGTTCCATGCTGAGGGAGTATGTAAGGACTGTTAATTTATACCCATTACAGGAAGGTAAAATCAGGGCTCTTTACAGTGGGTTTAAAGAACTGTGGTACCCACCTCTGCTACCTACCTATGTGTATTTATCTTTTAATATCAAAAGTCTATAAACTGTCCAAACCAAGCTTGAGGAAAGCTGTTTCCAGCTAGATGTGCAGCCTCTGCCAGTGGGCAATGGTGGATGCTTACGGTAGACTGTAAAAAAGCAGGACATGGAAGAATGCAGCTAGAGATTTAGAGACTTTTCAAGCCAGAAGGAGGGTCTCAAGTCAGTTGTGAAAACTGAGTAACTACTTGGAAAAACTTGACCCGGATGTTGAACCTAACCTTAGATGGTTACATTGTTAAACCAGGTGCCATGGATAAACACCTATATCCCTTTTATTTCATTCTGAGCCTTTTCAAAGAATCAGAAATGTCTAGATTTGAAAAGACCTGTATGGTCAGCTAGTCCAATCATCAACATAACACTACCAAGTCTACCCCTTAAAACATATCCCTAAACAGCCCATCTAATCGCCTCTTAAACAATCTTAAACAATTGTCTCTCTTTTGTTAAGTCCTGTGTTAATCATGGTCAAGTTAACTAGTCAGTCACTGTTGCTCTGTTTTCAGTAGATAACCAAGGGTGCTGTAATGTGTTCTCTCCTGGACTTCTGTTTATTTATTTATCTTAGGAATACTGTGAATATACACCAGATAGAGCCTCAAAAGAGAAAAGTTGGGAAGGAGGAAGATGCAGCATGGGGAATTTATCAAGAATATTTTTAAAAGTGACTTATCTGTAGTTTTATATTGGCAAGTAAAAGGCATCTCATGAGAAATTATCTAAATGAGAGTATTGGGAATAACTCTCCGGGACTAAACAAATACTTGTATAAACTTATCCACTTTTATCCCTCCACTATTGGGGAGAAAGGCAGTACAGTTACACTGCCTAGCTTTCTGTGGTGCATTCTATGAAATGCATATTATTATTTGAATACTACACAGAAGTTGTAGGCATTCTTTGGTTCTTTCTACCTAACATTCTCCCCAGCATAACAGACAAATATAATTGCATTAAATTATCAAAGGAAAAATTCCAGGCTATGCATATAAACGCTCTTAAATTTTCAGCAAATGCCCATGTTACTATTTCCATTACGCAATTTCATTTTTTTCACTGAAGAGCATTAATGGTGCTGAAAGCTGTGTGTGCTTTCTAGTACAGGATATTTGAACACTAGAGCAGAAATATCTGATTTCTTGGCAAACTCAAGATTGCATCAGCTTGCTCTTATCTTTCTTTCTTGTCCAAACATCAGATGGGAGCGCAGCTTATGATTGAAAATATTTGATGGTTCACAGGTCAGCAAAAGTGTTTTTCACATTTCTATTTAAAATTTCATCCCTACTGCTTTTTCTGGATTTTCCTCATTATGAAATAGTTGTTTGTACAGCCTCCCCTGACCTCATCTAACCCTCACCCCTGCATGCCAGACAAAGGGGAGTGTGTAACTTTATTAGTTCCTCTTCATAGAGCCCCTGCTCTCGCTTGCATCTAGTGGCCAAAGGATCCAGGCTATGTTTTGAAGAGTCTGTAAAGGGCAGTGATGGAAAAGCTGATGGTTCCATGCTGGTGTTCACTATCTGTAGATCTCTGTCACTGCTGGAGAATACACATCCACAGGTCAAAAAACAAAGGCTGCTTACCACTGTTTTTCAGTTTTTCTCTACTATTATTTGTCTCTAGTGATAAACAGAGTTCTGACTCACAAGACCAATTTCTGTGTGGCTTTTTAGAAGACTAAGGAGAGCCTACATCATGATGAATTCTAGTCATGTATCTTAGAATTGTCAGCATGTGTCAGTAGGACAGGGTTCTCTGTTTCGGGAACAAAAAGCCTGAATCCAAAAGTTACATTAATGTAATATTTTTTGAAAAGAAAACCCTTTTGCGTTGATCTACGACAACAGCATCTAGGGCTTCTTGTTGATACTGCCAGGGCCACGCTTTTTAAAAATAGAAAATGTTCAGTCTGTACACCCAAGCAAAATTACATGTCAGGTATTCTATGCATTGTGGAGATAGACTTGTTAAGAAGCGGAGAGATTGTGCCAGAATTCTGAGCTGTGCAGCAAAATTGCCTAATGTTTTGGCATCTTGAAAACAATTTCAGATTTCATGATTGTACAGTTCCCAAATCTGCTGACTTCTGATTGAGACAGCTCTTAGAGCTGTGAACTGTTTCATGCAAAGCTTTGTGTGCACTCATGTTTATGGTATTACCTTTATTATCGCAGGTTTAATAAGGTTTAACTTACTGAAAGTTGAGATTCTAAAACACAATTCAGTGACAAGTTGAACTTGTCATTAAAGGAATAAAATGGGAATTTATTATCTTCAACTCTTGCATAGTAACAGAATCTATAGCCTAGTAACCCTTTTACCTTATATATATACGGTGCACAAAGCTGAAGGATACTGGGCAAAAATTAGTTTGAACATTTTGTAAACCTATATCAGATTTTTTAAAAATTATTGTAAATCTTTGATCTAATTTCTATTCAGTTTAGTCTTGTCAGATCTTCTTGAAGCAGATGTATCAAGCTCATAAAGGAGGCATTTTTCTTAAATATAGGGTCATCTAAACTAATTCTAGTCAGTTTGTTTCCTAAAGATGCTGAGTGCCTACAGCTCTGCAAGGGCCTCATAAGAAAAATGACTACTGACCACTCTCCTGAAAACATAAATTATATACAGATAATGCATCTGTATCTAGCCTGGAGCACTGAAATAATTTTAAAGCAAAGCAGCTATCAGTGCACAATATAGAAAAGAGGAGGAAAATAGGAAATCCACAGTACTGTCTCCTGGATAAGAAAAGTGGAATATAATATGATTGATATTGGAAGTTAGGGAACATGCTGCTATTACCACTCTTGCAAAAGTTAATCTGAAGTCTTAATTACCACGAGGTATAAGGGACTATTATTTCAATTAGTTTTAATGAATTACTTGTTATTTCATTTTTTCAGTACATTCTATGGGTGTAACAGTAGTTTTGCAATCATGTGGACCTTCCTCGTCCAGATAAACACTTCTGCAGTTGGAAAAACTATTTACAGCAAAACCAAACAATGATTCTGAAGGAAAGAAGGATCTGTGCTTTGGTGATACAAATTCTTCTCCAATCAGCTGCTATTTAATAGGTGAGGAGTTACAGTCTTCATACTTGTGAAGGACTTAGAGTGGCAGTCCTTACAGGCTGCTCTTTGCTGTTCACTGCGAACCAAAATGCTGGGAGGCCTTCACTTCATAAAGGATACTGTTGTGGAACTCTATGTGTTTGTCTGCATTTGGGGAGCAGGTTTCAAAATAAGACAGATTTGGTTTCTTGGGCTTTGTAACTATTAGGCCCAGCACTGTCAGGAGACATGAATGCATGGATCCCCTGCATATCATGTTTAGATGATGTTTATCATGTTTATGCACAACTTTACTGAATGTTGAGATGAAAGGCAGCTCTGAACAGGCCATTTGCCTGTGTGCAGTGATTCTCTCATCGTAGTGCACAACAGTGTACATAATGCAGAGTTGCTCTGCTTATAGATTTGTTGTATGGTACTCTTATGGGAGTTTTTGTAGGCTGGTAAAATTCATGTCTGATATGGGTCCCATGCAAAGTAGGGAGTTTGACCAGTAATACAGGATGACAGAAAGCCCTACGTTTTACAAGTCCTACATGAATTGCATTATATTTCCCAAGTGGTTAACCAGCACAGCAGAACTGTTCTCAGCTAGGAGTCTGCAGTAGCCCAGGGACTACTGCTAAAGCACATATGGAAAGAATAGTTTGAAAATGTAATTCTACTGTCAGAGGATGTAAATTTGCTATACAAGGATTTTCACCTCTGCTAGAAAGCATTACAGTTCCTCATATCTAAGAAGGTTGAAAACCACTACAGTATGGCCTCTCATACTGTTTGTGTCCTTAGCTGTCTCAGCCTGAAACTGAAGTAGTGTTAATCTACTAGGAACTAATGAAATGTGCTATATGATATCAGGAAATCTTCCATTTTCCAGTACGTGGTCTGCGACTGACTTGGTCTGAAATGAGCAAGAAGGAGTAGCCACCTTCTGTTCTCCCACATGAAGGGCCACATAAAATAGGTTAATATTCATCCACTGACAGGTAATAAGGAAATTTATTTCAGATTGCAGCCTGAGATTGTTTCCTTCAGTCAGTGGACATAAATTTAAAAATTAAATGCGAAGGAAGGTTAGAAATAATCTGAGGAGGGAGATGCCTACAGGAGCTGGAAAAAAAGTACGTGAATTATATCTGTATCAGTGAGCTAGTTTCACCATTTTAAACCTCTCCCTCAAAGTTCTTAGATGCATGTTTCAATTTAAAGATCTAGGAATAACCTGCCATGACTTACTGAAACAATAATCATTAGATTGCATGCGCAGCGGTTGTGGCAGTAAGGCACACAAAAATATTCTCCCTTAAATCTCCAAGAACTTGCAAATTTAGATGGGAAATCAAATATCTCCCATTATATTAGAAGAAGATATTATGGTGGAAATGGCTGTGATTTAGAAGTAGCAGGGAAAATGCTGTCAAATGTCATGTTTCACATTCGTAACAGCTGGTGAACAGGAAGTGTCTCTGCTTGAGCTTGTTGGGCATGGCGGCTACTAAATAAAGACAGACTCTAAAACTGTTATGTGCTCTGCAGGTATCCATCTTTATGTGGGTATCTCACTTGCAGTTCAAGGAACTTGTAGCCAATCTGTTTAAATATCAATTAAGAAAAATGTCAAACCACAGCACACTCTAATCAAGGGTTCAAGATGAGTAACGCAGGATAACAATCATTTTGGTTTTATCTAGAAAAATACTGTATTAACCATGAACAGAGATGGAATGGTCCCAGATAAGTTTCTGTTGTGCTGGTTGAGATAGGAAATGTCACACAGGGATAATACTCAGGCATATGAACAGAATATATATTGTTTCCCAGGGAAAGAATTCTGTGTTTTTCCATAAATGACTGTAGCTGTCCAAAGGTTTTAGACCTCCAGAAGGTACTCTAGGTAAAAGGTGCTATATAAACCTACTGTTAATGCATCAGGAAGTCTTGTCAATTAAGCAGTCAAAAACTCTGTAAGGTCCTAAATGAAGAGTGTCATTTATGACTATGTCATTTATTTGATTCTTGCTCCTGGAGTATAATGTATGCCACCATAAAGAGTATTTAGGTGGCTAGAAAATTGCACCAAGTGCATGCAGAGTCTCAGTTTTCAGTTTCTGTGTTCTTTTTTTTATATTTTTAAGTGGTTTTTATTTCCCTATACTTAATAACTTTTCATTGGCAAAGTACATTTACACTGAAGCTTCAGACTGCAGGCATCCTGAGAGGATGAATCAAAGGGGCAGATCTGTTGCCTGTTGACGGTTTGATTGGCAATGCCCAGCCAATTAAAAATGTTCTTTTAACTCTTTGAACTAGGAGTTTAAGCAAGGCGGGAAACGTAAAGCAAAGAGGACAGAGGCAGGAAACTCAGGAAGCAAAGGTGAATTTAAGAAAAATGTGAGGAAGGGAGTCTCAAGAGACCATATTTCTTACCAAGGGATGAAGAATGTGGTGGTCATTCATCAAAAATGTAAAATATAATAATTCAGCTACTACATAAATTTTGGATTGTCACAATCTGTGGCCTTGCTCCATTTAACAGTATGTGAGCTGGGGCAGCTGAATTCTTACAGCATTGGGTGCTTGACACTGTCTAACTACTAATGTGACTCTTTAAACTTTCCCTTTGTATGATAAACAGTATTTGAAGATCACTTACTAAAACTTTCAAAATAACAAGTACTAAACACATCTCTATTTTCTACAGCTAATGAACTCAAAAATTTATCTACTCTGTTGCCTCCTTAGAGCTGGGCTTGTGTATCTGAAAGTTCAGCTGTTTTTCCCAAGCAGTAAAGGTGACTCTTACAAGGCCATCCTTATGCTGGTGTGACTTGACAATTTGATTCATGCTTGCTGTCATCAGTGCAAAAATAGGAAACAAATTCAGACACAGGACAAAATAAGAATCTGCAATAGGTGTTTCTGTGCTTTCTCTAAAATTAGGAGATAATAATTGTGGTCAGAGAAGAAAAAATATTAAACAAATGGGAAGTAAGAAAATCACATCCTACAGCCAGTGGTAAATGGGGTGATGTCTCACCTGCTTTTCAAATGCATCCTATGTGTTTTTAGGCAATATAGTTCTAAATATGAAGCTATTCACAGTTTAAAAATATAGGCGCTTTAACTATCTGGATATACCTCTACATAGTTTGGCTTGTATCCCCCCTTTTTTTTTTCAGACAAGTACTTTAACAAGATATAAAGCATGATGAACTAAGTGCTCAAGCATCACAGAAAAAAAAAAAAAGAAATAAATAAAACTGCTATGGAGTACTTGATGGTTTCTGGAAACTCTATTAAATGACTTCCAGAAGAGCAACCCAACAATACCACAGACTGCACCCAAGTCATCTCCACTAAGTTGGCATGGCATTTTCATTTAATTGCGACTTTAATATTGGAATATGGGGATTTATGACATTTTTGAAGGAAGTTTTAAAATTGATTTTATTTTTTTTCCCCCCCCCTCTCAGTGGCTGCACTAATGGAAAAAACATTGCGGGGCAGTACCCATCGTGGAAAGGCTCTTGAGGGATTTACACTGATAAAAACTCTTACTAAACAACCTATTGTACCTATTCTTTTTGCTTTCTCCACTGAGAAACTTCAGGCTGCTTTTCCTGATTTACCCTATTCCTAGCCTGCTCACCCTTGACCTTGGTTCTCAGCATAGTCCTAATGGCTATCACATTTTACAGTTTTCTTGGCCACAAGCATCTTGAAAACATCATGACAACTTAAAATCCATAAAACCTGCACTGTTTGTTCCTCTGGCTCATTAGATTGTAACATTTCCAAGGTCACAGCATCTAAAGAATAAAGATGTTAAGATTCATGAGTCAAAAAATAAAGCATCTCAGATAGAACCAGATGTAACAAATGATAGCTTTAATTTGTTTTCTCTTGTAGAAAAAGTGACTTAATGATGCTTTTTGTGGGAGGGGATTTTCAGGAATGGACTTTACTTGAAGATGAAGGTCAAGATTTCATGTGGAGTAGAAAAAAATTTAATTAATCTTGATTTGTCAATATTTTCATAACATTTAGCCTTGGAGTAGATGCCAAATTCTGCTGTGACAGAACTCTGTGTCCCCAAATCCAATAATTAAAAAGAATAAGATGCTGAGCTGATTATGATCCAGGACTTGAACTTGTTTCAGTTTTTTTGTCAGTGTTCATGTTACTTCATCTCTGCCTGCTTCCTTAGAAGTAATGGTGTTGATGTTGCACTGCTGCTTGTTCTGGAAAGTGTTGATCCCATCTTGCTTACTACTTTACTGTGAGTCCCAGGAAACGTGTCTTCCTGGCTCCATGAAGTCAGTGGCAAAAATATGTCTTGACTTTAGTAGAATTGGGATTTTACCTCAGGGCATTTCACCTTTGGATATTAAAAGGTCACTTCTTTCCCAAGCATCTGAGATCAAAGTTGCATAAAACTATGTGGCGATGAAGACAGCTCGGTTTGTACTATAGCTCTATTCTTAATTGTGTAGAATTTGAAACCTGGAGTGGGGTCTTCTCCTGTATCTTTTTGTGGAAATGAGGACAGTGCATTAGTTCTAGGAGGCACAGTGACCAAAACTCTGTAAATAGTCTTTAAAGTTTTAGAAGCTTTTAAGAGAGAAGCCATAAAAGTGTAAAATCTTACTACATGGAAATAAGTGGTCCTGCATTTTGCAATGTCCTCTCCTGCATAGCAGTTCTGGACAAGCAGGCAATGTGCTGCAATTGCAGAACTGTAGTATGACTCTTTTGCAGAAGATGACTGATAATTAAGAATTCTGCAAGTGGTATGCTTTGTCCTCTGTAGGGGTCTAGCAGCAACCTCTCGTGGAGCAGAACGATAAAAACAGGTTTATTGCTGGCAAGTTTGTAAGGACAGTGTTATTTACTGTCTCCATAATGCCTCTTTGGCAGTATTTTGTTTAAAGCGTAATATACCTGTATGCTAAGTTTTGTTTGTGGTTCTCTAAAGTAGAATAAAGTGATGTGGGCAGACAGCTTTGGCTATTTATTTTAAAATGTCCAAGCACATAAATTAATCATTTTAAAGTCAGTTGAAATTTGTGTTTACTAAATTAACTCCAGCTCTTTCCCTTATATTAGTAGTCAAGAAATACTTGAAAATGAACACAGATTTTACCCAATCTTACTACTGTTTTGAACATCTTCTGTTTCATTGTGAATGTTGAGATGCCAAGACAAAGGTTGTGCCAGTGGACATTTTCCTGTTCCCTATAGAAATTTGTGGAATTCAGCACTGAAAGCTGAATTTGGTTCATTGACTTTCATGCTTCAGCCATACTTCCTTTTGCATGTTAATAGCCATAAGGCTTATTTGACAGTTTAACTGTGACACTGATCCAAAATTCATCAGCTCCATGCAGACATTTGCTTCGATTTCAGTAGCTTTACCCATTACCCATAATGGTCTGTATCTGTGCTGACAAAAAAAAAAAAAAAAAAAAAAAAAGTTATTTGTGTTATAATGATTTTAGGACATTCAGAAACTGAATGAATGGCAGCTGGTATAATGAAAAGTGAGAATGAATTTTGATGGAGGTAGATTTTGTACTTTCCTGGCATAAAATCTATGCCACCTTCTAGCAAATATTGTTAGCGCTTGGAAAAGATGGTTAGCATGCAGTAAATTCCATGACACTGCTGAAAATGTTTAGACAAAACAGGAACTAGCTATTCCTCTCTGTTTTACAGTTTGGTTTGTCCTTTGGATGTTAGTTATTGCATGTGGATGTGTCTTCTACTCTCTGCTGAAACAGAAAGCTGAAATACTGTGATACTGTAAGCAGAAGAGATCAATTCTTGGTTTGTTTTGAACATTTCTTAAGCAAGTTGTAGGTGTGTCTGGAAGAGCTGCTTCTCTTCAAAGGGCCACAAAGATGATCAGAGGGCTGGAACACCTTTCCTATGAGGACAGGCTGAGGGAGCTGGGATTGTTCAGCCTTGAGAAGAGAAGGCTCCGGGGACATCTAATAACCACCTTCCAGTACTTGAAGGGGGCCTACAGGAAGGCTGGAGAGGGGCTGTTTACGAGGTCCTGTAGTGAAAGGACATGGGGTAATGGGTTTAAATTAAAGAAGAGTAGATTTAGATTGGACATCAGGAAGAATTTCTTTACATTGAGGGTGGTAGAGCAGTGGAATAGGCTACCCAGGGAGGTTGTTGAGGCCCCATCCCTGGAGATATTTAAGCTGAGGCTGGACAAGGCTCTGAGTAGCCTGGTCTAGTTGAGGGTGTCCCTGCTCACTGCAGGGGGCTGGGCTAGATGACCTTCGGAGGTCCCTTCCAGCCCTAGCCATTATATGATTCTATTTTTCTTCAGGGCAGACCTCTAAGACCTCTGAGAGTGCCATCCCTTTGTTGAAGAATACACACAAATGAAACAGATTTCTGGGGTATTGTCAGTTCCACCTGTAATCATGAAAGAAAAATCAACCGCAGTATGTATAAGGTAATAGGTGCTCTCAGACTAAAAAAAATAACTTTTTTATTTTTATTTATCTAAAAAGATAACTTTTTTTTCCTTTAACTGAATCACATTGATTGTAAATTACAGCACTACCTCACGTTAACAAATGCTTGGACTTTCTCAGATACTTGTCTAGGTTTTTAAAAACAGTTCTGGGATGCTTATATAATAATTGCTGTCTCATACAGTATGTACACTTTAAGTAACACCAATGCTCATTGAGGAGGACAATAGCAGAGTATATCCATGCCATGTTCCCGAGGGCTGCTGAAAGAGGGTTACTACCAGGCTGTAACAAAAAGATTCACCTGTGCTTTCCAGAGGAATTAGAATGTACTTTCCAATCTTCTTTCACCTTGGCAAATAGCTGAACCAGTATAGTTACTAGTACACCCAAGCTGCTCATTTTTCATCATCATTTTTTCCTTTAAAACTTTTGAAACAAGCAGTGTGTTTTGGAGATTTTCCAAACTAGTTCCAGAAAGAAGTGATAAAAAGACTGTCTCACCAACAGCTGAGGATCCAGCCCTGGCATTGGGAATTGCTGTGTCATTTGAACACAGTAAGCCTGAATAGGTTCTTGGCAGACTTAGCCCTACTCCATCTTAACAATTTTCATGCATTTAATTTTTTTTCCCAGGGCTCCTGTAATTGCTGCCATTGTAATACCATGTGCAATTAATTCCTCTTAGAGAGGGAGGAAATTGCAATACTTTTTTAAGGTGTTTCCTTCACTAAACACCCCAAGAGCTGCCTGTCTGCACAGCTGGAATTTACTTGAGTGAAATCTTTGTAAATATTTTGCCAATGCAGATAAAACTGTAGGTTTGCCCATTGAGAGCTAGACTACAATAAACCTTGCTAATTCAACAGTATATGCACCCAGCACAGCAACTTTCTGGTGGGATGGCAACATTTCTCTGTTTCTCTTGTTTATTTTTTGTGTTATGGTAATTCCTTTATGGCAAAAGACAGTATTAAACAATAAAGCACCAAAATTAAGGATAGTTGGAGCTACAAAATTAATGGGAAGAGTTAACTTTAGGAGTTAGAAGTGTTTGGTGTCAGGAGTTTGATTAACACACAATCCTATCAGTCACAGGGGAAAAAAAAAAAAAAGAAAAGAGAGAGAGAATAATAGGATATGACCTAAGCAAAAGGAAATGACCATAGCTGGCCCATGCAAATTTTGAGGTTTTACAATAGATAAAATTAAGAGCAATTCTGCAGGTTACGGGTGTTTGAATGTACTACTATTGCTTTTATTGCTATATTAAGCTTACTAAGGAAACTATATTCTGCATGTCAGATGCAATATTCTGCCCATAAATTATAGTTGTTCAGCACTTTTACTGAGGCATTCTTTAAAGAATGTCCTCCTCCAGGTATATGAGAAGAGAAGATGGAGTGGTGCTCATACTGTTTGCAGTCACGGTGTCTCTTGATGTGGCTGGAGCTTGAGAACAGTTCAACATTTGGACTTTGCAGGCTTTGTCCATGCTTTGGGTGTTTGTTAGGTGTTGTTTTAAAAATAAAGTGCTGAATTCACCAAGTCTTATCCCCTTGATGTTTTACTAGCAAGAGTGGAGATAGAAATTTCAGTCAGCCTGTCAGCTGAAGTCTCTTAAATAGCAATGTTGTTCTGGAGGGGAAAGAAACACTGGAAAACATACAGCATTAGGTAAAGTATTTGGCTTGACTCTTAGTTTTGTACAGCTCTTGGGATACAAAGGGGAGAAGTAATCTTCTAATCCTTTCACAAAATTGAATATAACTGGAACTCCTTGAGGAGAGAGACAAAAAGAATCTGTTCCTTTTGTTATTTTTCTGGTTTATGTATCTATTAGATTACCCTTTCTGGAACTGGGGTATTTGTATTGCATCAGCACCTTGTGTTGCTAATCACAGTACAGCTTTTTAGAAATAAGTATTATACAAGAGGTAGACATTCAGAAGTCTTAACATTTCTTTGACCTCTGTCTCTCCCATTGTTTATTTAAACAAATAGTCCTACTTGATTCATTGTTTGAATAAAGGAAATTGATTGATCAGCTCTTGGCAGTCTGATCCCGAGTAACATAACAACTGGTAACACCTTCTGAATTCTCTCTTCTGAAGAAACTTGGTACTAGTTAAAAGTTAAGGACATTCTTAAAATGAAGTTACCATTTTTCCTGAGTGTCCTGAAGGACATGCTTGACATCAAAACTATGTTACCTGCTTTTTGATTATTGGCTTTGCCCACTAAAACTTGTCATTACTGCAGAGCTCTATTTTTGTCTTCTGGAAATGTTCATGAATGTTATGGAAGCTGCAAATATCTGCTAAGTGGAAAGCTAACTGGAATGCTTTGGCAATATACACCCAGGCACACGGGGCTGTAAAGAAAGGAGAGCGGCTTCTCAGGGACTTCGCACTGCCGTGCTGCAAGTGTGTTTGGAATGAGCAGTTACTAAAGAATGGGGACTTTCCTAAAGAAAGCAATGGCTGAAAGACTAGGAAGTTTACTTTTAAGCAGTAGATCATATTTTTGTTAGTAAGATCCTTTCTCCGGCTTCTTATTTCCAGCATTTTTGTGGTGCTGAATGCTGAGTTATACAAAAGCTAACCAATTCTGCAGATAAAACCAATTTTCTAATTCCCCCTTCAAGCTGCTGAGGAGATTGTCGAATGGGGTTTCACATCTACTGAAGGGAAGTGGGTGGACACCTGAGCTATTCTGTGTTTAAAGTAGTTTATTTTGTAGGGGAGGGGGAAGAAACAGACAAGTTATCAATAGTAACTTCGTAGAGCTCAGTGGACTGTGACAGCTATTTCAGAAATGGTGTTTTTCAAGGTTTATTGTACAGAACTACAGCCTTATGTATTGCCAGGAATATACCAGATCTATCTTATTCTGAGAAGACAGTTTTTTTTGTTAAAAAAGGTGTGCTTTTCTCTTGTCTTATGCCATATTAATAGCATGTGTCAGATAGCTGTTACAACAAAGTCAAAAGTTAATCTAATTGTCTACTTCGTTATTTAAAAAACAAAGAAGCAAACAAAAAAGACAACAACAACAAAAAACACAAAACAAACCCCCCTGCATTTTAAATATTAAAAAAAGTACCAAAATCAGGTGTTTCACTTTAATTTTTGACAACATATCATTATTCACTGTGATGATTTTACAAATATTTTGGGAAGCATTGGCTTGCTGCTTTTCACTCATATATGACCCTCTGTTGGATGAAATATGTACTGTGAGTATATAGAAAGATTAGGAATGTGCATATATTCAAAGACCATACTTGGCTGGAGATAAATTTCTGTATTTTTAGTATTGTCTTTTTACAAAAGCTTCTTTTTCCTCCTCTTGTGTTTTAGATATCGATGAGTGTGAAAATGACTTCTACAATGGGGGTTGTGTCCACGAGTGTATCAACATTCCAGGCAACTACAGGTGTACATGCTATGATGGGTTCATGTTAGCTCATGACGGCCACAACTGTCTTGGTAAGTAGTAAATGATGTCAAGAAAGTTTCATTTTATGGGAGTGGTAAGAAGGCCTGATCTGCTTGCTTTGTTTTGTCATCTGGTCTGTTTTCAGGAAAAATGTGATCCAGATCACACTGACTAATCTCAGACTTGTCTGTTGACTGCAGAGTGACTTAGACCAGACCCCTGGCCTCCTGTGCTGGATGTTTGAGCTTCTTTTTAAGAAAAGTTATCTGTCCCATCCACTTGAATATATTTTATCTGGTTTTTTCCAACTTTTATAATTCCAGTCGTATCTTTAGAGCTTCCCCTCCTCTTTTTAAGGGTGACCTTATTGCAGCCTTTCACTGTCTGAAGGGGACCTACAAGAAACCTGAGGAGGGACTTTTTACATGGGCTTGTAGTGATAGGACAAGTGGTAATTGCCTCAAACTGGGAGAGGGTAGATTTACATTAGAAATTAGGAAGCTCTTCATTATGAGGGTGGTGAGGCATTGGAACAGGTTGCTCAGAGAACTTGTGGATCCTCCATCACTGGATGTGTTCAAGATGAGGTTGGATGGAGCTTGGAGCAACCTGGTTTAATGGGAGGTGTCCTTGCCCATGGCTGGGGGTTGGAACTAGATGATCTTTAAGGTAACTTCCAACCCAAACCATTCTGATTTTATGTGTTTGTTTTTTTTTTTTCCTTTTAGGTTAACATAGTTCTAGAATATGCTATATGAACATAAATTACAGGATGTTAAAAGTGCAAGTGTGATGAAGGAATAGAAAAGGGCAGAAGAAACAGTTATCAGTAATAGCTATTTACAAAGGGAGGGGACACAGTACAAAGCCATTAATTGCTTCAGCAGTCTGGGGATATGTGTTTTTTGATTCATGTCCATTTTTCTGGTTTAAATAGGTTGGGTTTATCCTATACGCTAAAAACAGATATGTTTTGGTTTGAAATTTCTTCACACCAATTAACCTGCAAATGAACTTTGGTCTATCCAGTTTCCCATATTTGCTTACTTAGTAGTTATTTTAACTAAATCCTGGTGCTAAGGGGCTATCTTTCTCAATATTCCCAATAGAAATGCAATAACCTGTGTTTGGTATAGTCCCCAAATCATTTCAAGGTCATGTTTACAAAAAAATGTAGAAAAGGGTATTTTTTCCTGTGTCATGCAGCACCTTTACTGTGGTAAAAACTGAGATTCTTTGCAATACAAGTCAAGAAATCAGGTGGTGAACCAGCCATAATAAAGCCCAGTAACACCAGTTACACTCACTGGAGCTATGGAACAAGTTCATGTATTTCTACTGAGTTCATTTTCAAAATGAGTAATGTTTGTTCAGATGTATTACATATATCCTGACCGCTGACAGGCCTTTGACTCAAACTTCCAAATTTCACTGGTTACCGAACAGACTTAATAGATTTATTTGCGTCAGCCTGAGGTGTTCAAATGATGCAAGAGGTATTTCTTATACAAAGAACAGCCAACCATTTATGGTTTCCATTTTCTTGGTAGCCAAGACTGCTTGGAGACTCCCTTTTTACAAGGATTCAAATGGAAAAGACATGGGGCAATGGATACAAGTTAATCCTGGGGAGATTATGATTGGACTCCAGAAGAGAATTTTTCACCATGACAACAATTAGATTTTGGAATAATGTCCTGAGGGAAGTGGTGAAATCCTCTACACTGGACAGTTTTAAGACTCATCTTGACAGGGTGCTGGGCCATCTCATTTAAGATATATATGTATTTTACCTTAAAAGTTTGGACTGGGTGATCCTTGCACCTTTCCAACCTTATATTCTATGGTCCTATGATTCATTTGAAAAAGAAAGAAAAACTCTATTTACACTGATGTTCATTAATATCTCTTAATAAAACAGGACACAAACATAATTAAATAGTTCAACTATTTAGAATTCAAATAACTGTGCATGTACATTGCATCAAACAGCTTTCTATTTTCAATTTTGTTTCCAAATGATTCCCTTAGTAGTAGGGAAAGGTAGGTTAGCAAGTATGGACAACAAAAGGAGTGACCCAATAAGTGATGAAACGTCCAGATCTGTGGGATTTTTTTCAACACTCTCTGTCTGTGTTCTTGCTCTCTGGCCATGAAACATACAGGCTAGATCAACAGAGATAGCCAGATTCCTGATTTTCTTGTCATTAATTCCTATTTATCCATTTGAGGTTCCTTTGAGGAAAAAAAAGAAAGGCTAACAATAATATAAACAGGTGGCTATGGTTGAAAGTATTGACCCAAAGTCACCCAAGAGGTCTTTCAGGTTTTTCAGAATTGGTGTCTGCCCATATTCATCGTCTACTCTGAGCTGACGTTTTGTGTTACTCCAAAAATTTTAGGAACCATGCTGTTTCCAGAAAAGGTTCAGTGAACAAGTGAGTGGGAATAATAGCAAACAGCTTCCTTTTCCCCAGTGTGCAACTTTAGGACACTAAAAGAGGGCACATTTCCTTTCTAATTTGGTATGTCTCAGTAAAATAGCTGCTTTAACTTAGAGGCATTAAAAAGGGAATCAAAGCACATTCCTATTTCTCCCTGCTTTGAAATTTGAGTGAATTTACTGAGGATGAAAGTGTCTGTTTTTAAGGTCTCGGACTGAAATTTTTAATCCTGAGAGTGGCCAGGCAAATCTTGCTATGACTGCCTGCTGCATGTTAACTCAGATTTTGGGCACCATTGCTGGAAAAGAGAAAACTTAATTTTTCTGACATTATTTGGTCCCTCGCTGGTTACTGACATCAGTTTTATTGACTGCTGAGTTAGCCTGTTAGTGCCTCGTATCACAGTATCAGTTTTGAAAAGGGGGACATTAAAGTCTTTTCCCTTTTGGACTAGTTGTATTTCCCCTTACTTAAGCTACCAGAAATGTGTAAATGCATTTGACCATTTTTTAGAGGATACAGTGAGGTCTCAAATCAAAAACCTTGTATTTGCACATGTTTGAATTAGGATTTCTATTAACTTTTGGAACATTTTCTCAGCATGTAAAACTTGGTAAATTTATTTCAAAGATACTTTTTTTTTTTTCTCCCCATGAGGAAATTAGTTATTGAAAAGAATTAAAGTTTTGATGAGTCCACTGCATTCCACCTGTTCTTGCTTTCTGAGAAACTACATATATTTAATGGATTATAAGGAGACAAAGAACTCTTCACGGGATTAGTGACAATGTTTTTCACCTTTAAGTGCATCCTACTGTTGTTTTGGGGTTTTTTCCCCCTTCTCCTCCTCTCCCCAACCTCTGTAGGAATTTACAGAACTGTCAAAATTAAGATTGCTAGTTGGGTACTGTATCATATATTCTATGCATCAAGTTTATCTTCCTCTTAGAAAAGGCATGTAATGTTTGATTAGCATGCTGAAATTAAGTCTATGTTCACATTAAGTAGGGCTGTAGTAGATCTTGTATGGAATCATAGAATCATAGAATGGTAGGGGTTGGAAGGGACCTCTGGAGATCATTGAGTCCAACCCCCCTGCCAACTCAGGATCACCCAGGGCAGGCCACACAGGAACAGATCCAGGTGGGGCTTGAAAGTCTCTAGAGAAGGAGCCTCCACAACCTCTCTGGGCAGCCTGGTCCAGGCTCTGTCACCCTCACAGTGAAAAAGTTTTTCCTTATATTGAGGTGGAACTTCCTGTGTTCCAGTTTGTGACCATTGCCCCTTGTCCTGTCACAAGGCACCACTGAAAAGAGACTGGCCCCTTCTACTTGACACCCACCCTTCAGATATTTGTAAACATTAAGAAGATCCCCTCTCAGTCTTCTCTTTTCCAGGCTAAACAGCCCCAGGTCTCTCAGCCTTTCCTCATCAGAGAGATGTTTCAGAACTAATATAGAATTATATTATCCAGTATAGAACTAGGTAGTTTCTACAGAATTTGTAGATGAGACTATAAAACATGTGGTAGGTTGATTTTGAAAACCCTTCCTGAACCCTCTTCTAATACAGCACCATGGGTGTGTGTGTGCTTGGACAGAAGATTTGCCAGGAGTGACCCAACATCAGACCACACTGTTCCTGCTTCTCCCCATCTGTTGGCCTTCCAGGCATTACTGTTGGGATCCATTTTGTCAGCACATAGGGAGCCAAGCAGCAAGAACTTTTAGGGGACAATTTGACTGCCTAAAGATAGGAACCTCATGACAGTGAGAACACCCTGCAGCTGGCAGGCGTGATGTCAGATGTTCATAGAACATCTCAAGTTGGAAAGGACCTATAAGGATCATTGAGTCCAGAGATCTACAGGAGTGTATTTGGAGTGTGAGATGGAATAATATTAGAAATCTAAAATGTCATCTGACTCCAATATTTAGACAGCTGGATTTCTCTCTCAGTGACTTGGACTGCATTTTATCACACTAGAAATCTTTGTCTAGTGATTTTAGATAGAAGGCCTAGGGGTGGGACCCCATGATAGTTCACTGATAGTCCTGTAGGCCATCTAGGAAACAGGTTAAAGGGACAAGACCGTTATGTCAGGATTTCTGTGTTTCTTGCTTGACTGAAATCTATGCAATATCTTAAGCCATCCCTTCTTGTCAGGGTTTACATTCCTTTTGAAACCCTCACTGGATGTCTTTCTAGTAACGAGAGAATAGCAAGATAATTAAAATCATCTTTATAAATTGCAAACATGGAGTACTCAAAACTAATTAGATCAGATGCAGTTGACAGGTTAAGTGCTTTTTTCCTGAGTTCTCATTTCAACATTTCTTTCTTTCTAATCAAGTTAAATTTCTTATTTTTTATTTGTTGGGAGGAGGTGTTTGGTTAAGAATTGATGGTTAAAATTTTTACTGGAAAATGTCCAAAACTGTCCTCAGGGGAACTCAACTCACTCCCTGGTTGACATTTTTATTGAGGAATTTCTCAAATATAACATGAAATGACACCACAGGGAATTCAAACAATTATGAGATCCTTGTCTGGCTAAAAATAATTTATTTTAGCACTGTAATCACTTGAAATAGCAGTAGTTCTTTCTCAAAATTGCTCTGAATTCTAGTCAGTGGATGGAAGGCTAATATTTGGTTTAATGCAATCTGTACTACAGAGTATCAATGGATAAGACTTATGCCTTTATAGCTGGTTATTCAGAATATACTCCCTGCTCTGATTCAGCATGACATTTAAAGGTGTTTCTAGTATTTTTTACTTTCTTGATTCAATATTAGGAAGACTGAACTTATGCATATATGTAAGTGCATTATTGATCTGAGGCTTCTTTGGCAGTTGGGTACACTTGGACTGTGTCCTCTTGAAGGCTTTTGGTAAGACAACAGATAGCAGAGGAAGGTGGATTGAGTTTGGTGTTGTAAGCCTGGGTGTTTTACAAAGATATGCAATGGATGGTGATGCCATGAAGAAGCCTTGAGAACTTGTCTTCCTTTTCAGTGAGAACTTCAGAGGAGCTTGGCCTAACTGCCACTATAGTGACTCCAGAATGTACCCAGGAGGGTAAACCAGAATTTCCTGGGTTTTTAGTTTACTTTCAAGCTATTGGGGTAGGAATTGTCATATGGAAAGAAACCCTCTGCTCCTTCAGTGGCAGTAAGGCTTCAGCTGGTGGAGAACTGTTCAATTTAGGGTATTGCACTTGGATGAAGCCAAAAGAGAGCAGTGAGAATAATGAGTGATCTAGAAACCAGAATCATAGACTATCTCGAGTTGGAAGGGACCCATAAGGATCCTTAAGTCTAACATGGCTAATGCCAGAAGAGTGAAAGAAAAGATAAAAGTTTTCTTCTAGGGAAGAGAAGATGAAAAAGAAGATGCTAGAGTAATCAAATCCCAAAAAGACTACTGTGAAGAATTAGATTTGCACTGTTTTGTTTTTTGTATCCCTGCAGAAGTGAATGAGGTAGTGCAATAGTATTTGGTTACTCCATTTGGGAAAGTGAGAAAGAACATTGAATTCCTTGTAATTTCTCCTGAAGGACTCTCATGTGGAATACCATTACCTGACATTAATCTCTCTTCTATTAATAAAAATGTAAGCTTCCTGGGAGAGTATTATGTGTGGTGTTGGTCTAAAGCATCACCAAGAAGAGAGTTCTGAAGCTTATCATGGATTACTAAACCTTGGGATTTATCCAGGAAAAGCTTGCTAGAAACCTTGCTGAAAGAAGTTCTTGCTGGTATTCCTGACCAATTCCTACAAATTTGTTCAGCATCTGCAAATGGAAAGTGGAAGAGAGTGCCATAACTATTCAGATAAGAAGGCAGAGAGCCTTGCTTCATAAAATTTTCTTGCCAAAGGGCTCACATATCAGCTTATACTCCAGGTGTTTCAAGCCTTCTAGAATTCACCAGTTTCTGATCAGAATGTGAAAAAATGGGCAATGAAGACTGTGCCCAAGTATGAAGCAACAAAAGCTGACTGTTGTTGGTTCCTACTTGAGAAAACCATGTAATACCCTGTCCACATTCTGCATTTCTATCCTTTTTTCCTGGAGGCAGACTTATGTTCACACAGTTCGGGAATTCTTCCTTAAAAATCAACACAATTCATTGTTTCCTGTTTGTCAAACAAAATTTGTTGTAAAAAATGTTTCTGATTTTTCATTCCATTAAAGAATGGAACTGCATAGGGTGATGATTTTCTTTTACTTCTATCTATTCAGATATAAATATGAATAACTATAAAGTGCTACTCCTCTGTCTCTGTTTTGTGTAGGGGTTTTTTTAATCTTCCTCTTAGCTCTGATTCATGTTCATCCCTTTTTAATAGGGAGTAAGCATTGGGGTTTTTTTGCAAAAACACTTCCAGGTTGCACTCATCTTAAGTCTTCTTTCTTCTAAAGATTAGCATGGGTTTTAAGTCCTTTGCTCTTTATGATTTCTCTAATTAGTAAGGGTGCTCAAGAAGATTGCAAATTCTTAGAAAACATCAAAAAAGATACAAAGGAGCACGGACAGAAATTTATCATGTATTCAGAGACATTTTATTTATAGTTTTTTCTGTGCTATTAATTGCTGTGATATAGGAACATTTACACATGGTCCATGTGTAAATGCTAATAGATTTATCCCCAGAAAATCCTGTAAGGAAGAGAAGTGTAATTTTCCTTGTTTTATAGATGAGGAACTAGGACAAACAGATTAACTTATTTCTCAGTCTTCACACAGGCTGTGTGAATGTCTGCAGCATAGCCAAGAGTAGAATCCTTACCCTTCTGAATCCCTGCTTGCACATTCTTAGTTTGAATATTCTGTGTAACTTTTGTTTCTCTTGCGGAAAAATAACAGTTACTAAAGTTGGACATTTATAATATGATATCTCAGTTAATTTTCCTTTATGTCAGATCTCCTGAAAATAACTATAGAAGTAGATTTTTATGATCCAGTATAGTTTATGTTTCTTCAGCAGTTAATCCTCTGTCTGATTGAGAAGAGTACTGGGAAGCAGAGTGAATTTATGATTATAGATCAAGCCAGAAATGCAATTACTAGTGTGCAATATAGATTCCATGGAGCTCTCTGTAAGACTTGAATGTTCATTTTGGTAGACAAAAACACAAGCACAGTGTCAGCTGTGGAGTCAGTAGCAAAGGATTCAATAGCAAAGTCCTAGTTATGTCCACAATGTTGAAGGTGTGCTTTGAGCAGAAGGCCTGATTTTCCAGCCCGGTAAGTGGACATGATTGTTCTATTTGTCTGTTCTCAGATGCTATTTTACCTTTCTTGACAAAATGACTAAGTCATATGGAAGCCTGTGTGGGAAAGGAAAGATGTCACTTTCCCCAGAGCAACTGAAACTGCTCCAGGAGTGGTAATTGTCTGCCAGCTCTGGTAGGTGGAGCAGAGCAACAATCATAGCAAGGCATTTAGGAGCCTGCAGCTAAAGGAGAAACTTCTGAGACAAACCAGGAGCAGATGGTCACAGGCCTCGAAGTAACATCTGCCTGTTATAAAATGAGCCTTGGGATCCCAAACCAGTATAAAAATTAGGTTCATGTTTGAAATCAGACCTTTTCTTTTCTTCTGAGATCTGAGGTTAACACCTAAACCCAAGTTTCTGTCTTGCAGTGCTCCTTTAAAATCTGCTGGTTTCTTTTAAGAGAGGTTTTAACGCTGTCATGTAGGCTTAATTCCCAGCTGCACAGGGGTAATCTGCAATCTGACTTTGATGACAGAAAGAACATTAGTATCCCCATGTGGTGTATAGGGATGTGGTTTAGTGGTGACCTGGCAATGGTGGGATAATGGCTGGACTTGATGATCTTTAAGGTCTCTTCCAACGAAAATGATTTTATGATTCTCTGTATGCACGTGTATGTATATCACATCATATTGTTCATCCTCTTTCAGTGAATGTCCCAGTGATTTATGTTTTTCTTTGAAAACCAACCCAACACAGTTAGAACCAAAAAATCTACCTAGTTCTATCTACCCTTCTGTCTATATATTGGCATGGGGCATTATGTCCTAATCTGCCTATCAGCATGAAGTGGGAAGAGAGTTGCAAGCGTATGAGAAGTCGTTTCTAAGTCTCTGATAAAAAAGGTGAAGAAGTGGTACATTTAGGTACTCATTTAGGATTGCATAATCACTGGTATGATTAAAGAGACCAATGTCTTTCTTTTAATTTAGCTTTTTCTTCTTCTCCAGACAGCTGTGCACAATGGTTGCTTGAATGCCAAACAAATCCTTCTCTTACTGATGTTTATTTTTCTTCATGTTTCCCAACAGCTTAAAGAGATATATTTTAATGTGAATATTTTTAATATAAAACTAAACAGCTTTTTGAAATCTGTTTTTAATGTGATAAAACCCAAGATTTTAAAGAGAAGCTGAAAAATGGTCCATTTTCTTGGCTGTCGTCCCATTTTCCCTGTCCTTCTTTCCTAATTCCAGGAAACTATTAGGTGAGACAATAGATGAGTATTGTCCTCCTCTAGCCCATAATCAGGGCCTCTAAATAGTAATTATAAACTCCATTTTAATCTCCAGATTTTCATGGCTGCTGATCTTAAACTTCTTGTCAGACCCAGGAGGGTTGAATACACCAAATAGACTTCTTTACACAACTCTTCATTTTATTAAAACGCATATAGAATTATTATATTTTTGTAGGGAAAGTTATTAGTGTAAATCTTGAAGTTCTTACTCATTTCCAGCAATTCCAGTGAGGGAATTCTGCTTGAGTAGAACTTCAGGACCTGACAGTTGGTTTATGTCTTAAGAGAAGGAGGCCAGACTCCCAAACCAGGGCTTTTTCGTTGAGCAGCAAGCATCTGTTCTAAATGTGCAGGTCCCAGGCACAAGATGGGAATGAGGCCTTATGGAATATATATTTCCAGACAGGATGAAAAGTGTTGAAATGGAAGTTTGAACAATAGATGTACCAGTATGTTTTAAACCTTTATGTGTTTTATATTTCTACAGATGATGACTGGCAGTGGTTGGGTCCTTGGAGCATAGGACCCAACCTTGGGATTAGAGAACCCCTGTAAATGGGTGCCCAGAGGTAGTAAGCTACTGAACCTCCCACAGGCAAGCTGCAGTGGGTGCATACACAAAATCCATCCTGCACATTACTCAGCTAACTGAATTTTAGTGATGAATGCATTCTTTCAGGATGAAATACTTGAATGCTGTTTCGGAAGTTTGTAGTATCAGAAGTTTGAAGCCCAAAATTGGAGACTGGTTTTGAAAACACATCCATGTTCACTCTGGAAAGCAAATGAAAATAGGGAAATCTCATTGTGGTTGATGGAAAGGCCTATGATTTCCATCTCTTTCTGAAGCTAAGATCTAAACACACTGCTTTTCTTATCCTGCTTTTTCTATTTTTGTATCTGAAAGTTTCCTCCTTCAAAAGTACTCCAGTGTTTGGTCACCCCACATTAATCTTATGAGTTCAAATGAGATATAGCTTCATTTACTTGTTAATTTGCCATATGTTTGCTTTCTTAAGCTAGTGTGATCTGAGAAGTACCAAAACAAGTGAGAGTATAAATCAGCATAGGCCCAAGGTTTTTTGTTAGGTATGGGGAAATAATCAAAAGTGTAGAATAAATCTTGGTCACTGTCAACTATGAAGTTAGATTCTCAGACTGTCATAATAAATTTAAGAAACTGGGAGCTATGTGACAGCAGCATCAATCTCAGGCTCTTGTTTCTGCAAGTCTTCTTGTTGTCTGAGCTTTTGGGTTTTTTTTAAATACTTACTCCCTGGAGGAGGTAATCAATCACAGTAAATATTTTTCTACATGGAATGCTCAGGAAAGTAAAGAATAATCATCTTAGTGTGTGAAGTTAATGTGTGTAAGTGAAATCAGTTAAATCCCATAAGGATGCTCTTATTTGCTCTGATACGGGTGTAGATGGCTGTGTCTTAGTTCAGCAAAGTTAGTGTTTTATTCTGAATTATTTATTCTGCATCCTTACTGCTTTATCTTGTTTGTATTAGTTTTGTATCTTTTGTTAATTCCTTTTAACTTTCTCACAACAGCAAATTTCTAAGCCGGTGTGGCTTATATTGACATATCCCTTAAGAGAAAAAGCTATAAAGCATATTAAAACAAACCACATTGTCTTTAGTACTTATTTAAAGCAAGGGAGAACATGTATTCACCTGAGGGTGCAGGATTTCAGCCTATAATGGGTGTGTTTGCCAGTCAGCTGTGTATGACATTGAGGCCTTCCCTCATGGAATGGTGTCTTTATCAGTCCTAGAAATAATATAGATCCAGTTAAAATGCTGAATTCATATGGATTACAAAAAGACATCAGACAAAGTGGAGAGTAGCAAAGTCATCTGATCTCTGATTTCAAATATGATCACTGTTATTTTACTATGCTTAGAATTGCACTCAATTCTTGGCAGTGTTGATTTATGATAAACAATATTATTTATACAGTCAAGAAATAGCTTTTGAAAAGAATAGCTACTGCAGAGTTGCTTAGTGTATTAGAAAATGAAACAAAACTCTTTTCCACTATGAGTGAGTACCAGATAAAAGGTTGGTAGTGAATTTCCTTGTTAAGTAGCTTCCAGGGTCTTGGCTTTATGCAGTACCCTGGTTTTGCCATCTAAAAGTTTGAATCAAACTACAAGACCAAGATAGAGGGTGATTTTTTACTGCTTCCATTATCTTCTGCAGACTTCAATCCACATGCTTCTCAAGTATCTCAAAATATCCCTTGTACATGCCCCTTGCTGGAATTGTATCAGAGCACAAGATGAAGTTTTGCATAACAAGAGAGGGGCAGAATGGAACATGGACTAGTTGATGGCAGCATATTTTAATATGACTTTGTAATGACTGTAGCTAACATCTAAATAATAATAATTATGATTCATTAATTAAAATATTAATTAAATAGTTACTGGACATACTTTACCAGAATGATTGATTGTTTAGTAATTTTGAAATGTTTACGATTAAAGTAAAATTTATTATTAAGAGGCTTTATGGGATATAGAAAGAAATGTTTGGGAAGAATTGAAATATACTTTGTTAAATAAGTAAGACTCGAGTGGACAAAAGGTACTCTGCTGTAGGACAGGAACAGAAATGAGAGTCAGGGCAAAGCTTTTCCACTTAAGAAAATTTTAACTGAAGACAAAGCTGCTAGAGCAGTGAGTATTAGGCTATAAGACAGTCTTTTCAACAGAGTGGGTAGACTGTTAAAACAGAATGGAAGTGAAATTGAAGAGTTGAAAAGCATGGAGGGATGTATTGGCTGAATTTATCAGATGGGACGAATCTGAATTGTATTCAGACAACAGCATTACAGACACTTCTCAGGAAGAGCTGGGCATCTAAAGTTCTAGCAGCCTCCAGCTTTGTGTGCTCTATGTCATGTGTTAGTGAGTATACTTTCATGGGTTTTTTCCTGTCATAAGAAGAGCTGTGCAGAGAGGACAAGATTTCTGTTGTAAGACCTCTAAAGCTGGCTTTACTTTGAAAATTGTGAATATAAAATTGTATAGTTCTTCATGGGGAAAAAAGTGGGGGTCGTTTGTTTTTTTTTCTTAATTCTAGAGTACACCTTATAGTTTTCCATGCTATCTTTCATTGTATTCACCATTGTATCAGAAAACATACTAAACAGAGTTTAGTATTTCATAGGTGAGGTTTTTTTTCTAATTCTTTTCAACAAAATAAACTTGAATGGGAAAGAATTACATTTTTCTACAAACCTATTTTTTCCTTCAACAGCTTCTCCAATGTAATGTGTCTGTAAGTATGCAAGCATCTTGAAAGCAAGGTGATCTATTTTTGTGTATCTGAATCAACAAAAAAATCCCCAAAGTGATTTTTTGCAAGTACTGCTATTGTATTTCTACTGTGACCAATACAGACTGAAAAGTTTTCCACTACTGATAACTTACACTGTTATAATAAAATACCAGAGTAATACTTTTTCAGATACATATTAGCAAATAAAGAGTAGCAATATTTCAGTATTACCTTCAAAAAAACCCAGTTTTTGCAATTCAACATTGAATTGAGAGGTCTCACCATCACAAACCCTTGCTCTCATGGGGGACTTCAACTTACCAAATGTCTGCTGGAAATACAACACAGCAGGTAGGAAATACTCCAGGAGGTTCCTGGAGTGTGTGGAAAAGAACTTCCTGACACAGCTGGTGAGTTAGCCAACTAGGGAAGGCTCCCTGATGGACCTGTTGTTTGTGAACAGAGAAGGACTTCTGGGTGTTGTGATGGTTGGAGGCCATCTTGGGCAAAACAATCATGAAATGATCAAATTTTCAATCCTCAAAGAAGTAAGGTGTGAGATTAGCAGAACTGCTGCCTTAAACTTCCAGAGTGCAGACTTTGGTCTATTTAAGAGACTGATTGACAGAATCCCCTGAGAGACACTCCTGAAGGGCAAAGGAATCCATGAAGGCTGGACATTGTTCAAGAAGGAGCTCCTAAAGATGAATGGAGCTCTTAAAGATACAGGAGCATCCCCATGTGCCAAAAGATGAGCTGGTGGGGAAGGAGTCTAACCTGGCTGAGCTGAGACCTTTGGCTGGAACTCAGGAAAAAAGGAGAGTTTATGACCTTTGGAAGAAACAGCAGGCCACTCAGGAGGACTACAAGGATGTTGTGAGATTATGCAGGGAGAAAATTAGAAGGGCCAAAGCCCTTCCCTATGAGTAAACATAGTGACAAAGATGAGGAAAAGGCTGAGGTACTTAACAACTTCTTTGCCTCAGTCTTTAATGTTAGACCAGTTGTTCTCTGGATAGCCAGCCTCCTGAGCTGGAGGAAAGGGACAGGGAGCAGAATGAAACCCCATAATCCAAGGGGAAAGAGGATCTGGAGAATAACATGTCTGTCAGTCTGACTTCAGTGCCAGGGAGTGTTTAGGAGCAGATCATCTTGAGTGCCATCACATGGCACATACAGGACAACCAGGTGATCAGGCCAGTCAGCATGGGTTTATGCAAGGCAGGTACTGCTTGACTAACCTGATCTCCTATGACAAGGTGACCCACTTAGTGATGAGGGAAAGGCTGTGGATGTTGTCTATCTGGACTTCAGTAAAGCCTTTGACACCATTACCTCCAGCATTTTCCTGGGGAAACTGACTGCTTACGATTTGGATGGGTGTGCACTTTGCTAGATGGTTGGGCCCAAAGAATTGTGGTGAATGGAGTAAAATCCAGTTGGTGGCCAGTGAAAAGTGGTGTTCCCCAGGGTTCAGAACTGGCACCAGTTCTGTTTAATAACTTTATCAATGACCTGCATGAGGGAATCAAGAGCACTCTTAATAAGTTTGCAGGTGACACCAAGTTAGGGAGGAATGTTGATCTGCTTGAAGGTGGGAAGGCTCTACAGAGCAGACAGGCTGGGGACAGGCTGGATCAGTGGGCCGAGCCCAATGGTATGAGGTTCAACAAGGTCAAGTGACAGGTCCTGCACTTGGGTCACAATCCCAGGCAACGCTACAGGCTTGGGGAAGAGTGGCTGGAAACCTGCCCGTGGAAAAGGACATGGGGATATTGGGCGACAGCTGGCCAGCACCATGAGCCAGCATGTGTCTAGGTGGCCAAGAAGACCAGTAGCATCCTGGCTTGTACCAGAAATAGTGTGGCCAGCAGGACTAGGGTAGTGATTGTGCCCCTGTAGTTGGCACTGGCAAGGCCACACCTCAAATACTGGGTTTGAATTTGGGCCCTTCACTCCAAGAAGGACATTGAGGTGCTGGAGCATGTCAAGAGAAGGGCAACAAAGCTGACAAAGGGTCTAGAGATCAAGTCTTATGGGGAGTGTCTGAGGGAAGTGGGCTTGTTTAGCCTGGAGAAAAGGAGGCTCAAGTAAGACCTTCTCTGCAACTATCTGACAGGAAGTTGTAGAGAGGTGGGGGTCAGTCTCTTGTGACAAGGATGAGAGAAAATGTCCTCAAGTAGTGACAGAGGAGGTTTAAGTTGGACACAAAGAAAAAAGGGTTCACTGAAAGGGTTGTTAAGCAGTGGAACGGGCTGCCCAGGGAAGCAGTGGAGTTGCCATCCCTGGAGGTATTTAAGAGACATGTAGATGTGGTGCTTAGGGACATGGTTTAGTGGTGGACTTGGCAGTGCTTGGTCACTGAGTGGACTCAATGATCTTAAAGGTCTTTTCCAATGTAAATGATTCTATGATTTTTTTATCATAAGTATGTACATTGGTATATTTAGACTTAACTGGGGAGCTTGAATGATTTCCTTTGGAAAAGTTGATAAGCTTAATTTATTTAATTATTTATGTTGTTTACTTTGAAGGCATAACTAAGAAACTGCTTCTGAAATGAGTCAGAGACACAGTAAAAATTACTAATATGACAGCAAAGAACGGGTTCTGGATCCTACTAGTGATTTATAGTAACAGGCACGGAGCTGTTCTCGCAGGACAGGAGGCGGACTTTTGTCATGTGACTTAAAAATCATTTCAGGCTTGGCTATATAAGATGCTAAGCACCCTGGTCCCAGTGCATCAGAACTTTACGCACACCGGATATGAGTCACAATATATGCTGCCTGTGTAACTGCGGTGCTTTCTTTAATAGGCCTGAGATTGTCGATATGCCACCAAGTGTTACTGAGTCCCTAGAAAAACCTCTGAAATTTCCTCTATGGCCACCTTGGGGAAGTGTAAGAGACTTGATTTTTATCACTTTAAAAATAAGTGGAAGAACTCCTCCTAACTGTAAATTCAGTATCAGTTAGGCTCTGAAGGGACCACAGGCTCAGCCCATTAATGACCACACATTGAAAGATCATGAAAACTCATTCTTGTGCTCTGCAATGTCATGAATTTCCTGAGTATGGACTGAGATGTGCTTTGAGTGGTTGAATTTGAAATCAAAACTCAAAGAACTCTAGGAAGCTGAGCTCTAAATAAAAAAGGTTCCAACAAGTGTCTGCTTTGTAATTTCACACGGGCTACATGTCTGAGTGGGACTTCAGAGACTTCCAAGTTGCAGAATTTGCCAGTGGATGATCAGTCCATTTGCCTTAACATGTAAATAATTCCCCTCTATCTTAAGATTCTGTACAACCAGCATCAGATATGTTAGAGTGAAAGGTAAGAAGGTTTTTAGAATAAGCTGTCCATAGAAAGCCCTGCATGATTCCTATAATTTACAGATAAACATGTACATGAAACACAAGGTTTTCTCTCTTGTGTAGGTATTTAACCTATCTGATGCAACTGTATTAACTTCATAGATCATAGAATCACAGAGTGGTAGGGGTTGGAAGAGACATCTGGAGATCATTGAGTCCAACCCCCCTGCCAGAGCAGGATCACCCAGGGCAGGCCACACAGGAACAGATCCAGGTGGGTTTGGAAAGTCTCTAGAGAAGGAGACTCCACAGCCTGTTCCAGGCTCCATCACCCTCACAGAAAATAAGTTTTTCCTCATGTTGAGGTGGAACCTCCTATGTTCCAGTTTGTGACCATTGCCCCTTGTTCTGTCACAGGGCACCACTGAAAAGAGACTGGCCCCTTCTACTTGACACCCACCCTTCAGATATTTGTAAACATTAATAAGATTCCCTCTCAGCCTTCCCTTCTCCAGCCTAAACAGCCCCACTGATAACAGAAGGTCATGACTTTTCAGTACTTCAGTTTAAGAAAAAATGCAGTGTTTTATAGCTATTCGAGAAATCCACTGATGTGTTCCCAGGTACTGATGAAAAGAATATACAGCTCTGGTGAATTTTATGGGGAAGCTGGTGATGAAGTGGTTGTTTTGATTTATTTTGGCTTCTTTGTTTGCTTTGGCTTTACACTACCATGCAAGCTGAAAATTTATTAAATTCATCCCTTCTTTATGTAGTTATGGTGTTCCTGAAGTCAATTTTTTTGACCACTGTTGCTTTTCATTGATAATTCCCAGGACTCTTATCAATCAAGTCAGTGTTGTTCTCCCTTTATAGGAGATGCATGTGGCTGACAGTGTTCATCTGTTCAGTCACACAGCACAAACACAACTCACTGCAGCTTGCATGTACTGATGGCTGGCCAGTGCACAGGGGTCCAGCTGTTTTCTAAGGCTATCTTCTTAAAAGCAGGTAGTCAAAACCAACCAACCACAGCACAGCTAAGTTGAGTGGGAAGCTAGTATTGCCCTTCCTTCTAAAAGAGAAATTCATGTTTACTGTAAGATCTTTAATATCTTTCCGGTATTTCCGTCAAGAGAAATCGGAGGAAATATTTGTTCTAAATACTGGGGTTTGTGTTACTCATGTTTAGGGGAGTGAAAGTGCTGAACTAGTTTCCCAGGTGGCATAAATGACCAGTTGCCCAAACATTTTGTGCCAAATGAAACATTCATTCACTGAAAATATACTTACTGAACCTATTCAGAAACTGAGATTGCATTTAAAAAACACTTTTCACCAATGGAGATACTTCCAGGAAAATATAATTGTTTTGTGATGACCTGCAAGAGCAATTTCATCACTTGCAAAACATTTTCAGCATTTTCCTGTTCTCCAGAAGTTTAATGAGTAGGTATGTGCCTGACTAAACCAATGTGCCTGACTAAGGCAATGTTTTTCAACTCCTGCTATAGTTCTCTTTTCAGTGTGTTGAAGGTTGTGCTTTAGACTTTCCCATTTCCTCCACCTTTCATGGACTTCAAGTATTATCAATACAGAGAGTGAGAATGACTTCATAGCTTACTGGATGCTACAGTGCTTAGATTGAAGCCTCATCTGAATCTAGAGAGTTTCCTAACTGTATATCTGATTTCCTTGTTATACATTAGTCTAAATCATTAGTCTAGCCATTTCCTTGGCTTTTATTACCAGAGCTCAGGAGCACAGTGCTCCATGTTCATAGATCTGGAAAATGTTAGCAACTTGAGATTAAAATATTGCTTCATTTTTCATGGTAAATTACTGTTTGCTTGACCATCATCAGAATCTCTTTCATTTTTGTGAGAAAAAAAAATCAATCAAAGAAAACTATCAGTTTTGAGTTAACCCAAACCAGATTTTTCTGATCCTGATAGGGTCTGGAAGTAGATGTAAAAGGAAGCAGGTATAAGCAGTAGTTATCGTGGAAGAAGGATAGAGAAGGATAGAGAATACTGCTTCAGGTGAGCCTGCAGCACTTAATGATGCTCCAGAGAAAGCCCAGGGGCAAGATATAAGAAAGGGGGCACATAAGGAACATTATGATTATACACTGGATAATTTACTCAATTGTCTCAAATTTTTCCTTCAGTTATCACGACTGCTGCTTGTTTGCATCTGTAATTTACTACTTCTAGTTTATGGAGGATTATTAATCCAGCATTGCAATTTGGAGTGCCCTACATGCAGCTAGATGTCAGCAGGAACTGTAAACTTGACAGCTAGTGGGACTGTGGCTGTCCAAGCCTTACAGTAAGAGCCTCGTCCCTCAACAGTGGCACTGTAGATGAAAAGAAGCGAATCAAATTTGTACAGAATTGTTTTCAAGACCTGTATCAGAAGAACAGATAAGAAATAATTGATTTGGAACATTATTGTGTTTAGGCACTGTTGTCAGGAGGCCACAATGTGTATGTGTCTGTCTAAAAATTAGACATGATTATCAAGTGAGAGCATAGAAGCTATGGCTAAGATGTCACATTAAGGGGCTTGGAAGTTTATTTTGGAAATGCTAAAAGCTGTGAAAAGAGTTTTGGTATCTTAAAAGGACAGATAGTGGTGCCCAGTTGTTTAAGAAAGGAATAAACAAATGACGTCAATAGACTTGAACTTGATGCCTCATTTGCACTATGTCCATGGGGCTGTTTACTTCAGTTCAGCAAATGGGGAGGCATCACATGCAAGAGAGTTAAGCTCTTGGGTTGAGTATTTCCAATATTATACATAGCAAGTTTGTTGCAGCCACATTTACACTCTGTGTGCGTAGCATGAAATTTAAGGATGTCTTTGTCACTAAATAGCTACAGAAAAAAAGCTATTAAGCATTCCTTTTCTAGTTGCACACATCTATAACTGTACAAGCAAACAAGAAGCCTATCAGTGAGTGTTGAGCTGATAGGTTATTGTACCCAGTAAGAGACAGGATTCTCTGGAATGGATCATGGACATCATTTTAGGTGTTATACATAACAGAAGAGTGGTTCTAGGAAACAGTTCATGGGTCATTTTAGAATTATTTTAGTATTCATATTTCAAGAGCATTGTTGTAATTAGTACTTCATGTTTCTCTTCTGTGCTTCATTTTTCAGATAAATTAATTTCTCATAATCTTTGGGGGGGGGGTTTTGTTTGTTTGGTTTGGGTTTTTTTGTTGTTTTGTTTTTGTTTTGGTTTTTGTTTGTTTGTTTGTTTATTTTAAAATATGTACTCCAGTAACCATTCACTGCTGTAGGATCCAGGGTTTTTTTGCAAGTGGATCTTTTCTCAGCAAGGGCTCTAGGGAATATTTCTGCAACTTTGGTAGTGATTGAAGTACTGGATTCAAGGGTGTGGTGTTCTTTTTCCATTTCTTCACCAGGTTTTTCAGTTTCTGAAAGGAGAAGAAAAAAGCAGAATTCTAGCCTTATGTGCAAATAGAAAATTTGGGCCCTGGTTTTAAATTCTTGGTGAACTCTGATTTCAGCTCTCCTAGAGATAGGAATGCTCTGTATGTAGGTAGTGGTGTCTTCTAATATGTCCCTTTTACATGCTCATATAAAGTTGGTCTAAGATAGTTTTTTAAGTTAGCAGATTCCTGTTCCCATGGCCCCCTCAGCTGATGCAATGTATCACCCTCCTTACCTTGACAGCATGTCACTACTTGTATGACCATTCCAGCAGGAACATCTGCCTACAGTCTCTAATCTGATACCACTTTGCTTCACTCCCACATGATAGATTTACTCTTTGGGCTTCCACAGCTATCATGAAATCAGATCTTCCAAGACACCCACTCCAATAGAGCATCATGGTACTTGGAGGGAATAGAATAGAGAAGTGAGAATTGTGCCAAATGTTGCTGTCATTAAGGTTAACTTCAAGAAATAAGCACTTTTTGTTTTAAGAATGATAGGCTGACGTCATTTGAATTGTCTCTGTGATTATCAGATTTGTGTATTGCTCCTCTTCAGGGCTCAAAATAGATGAGGTAGACAGTATGAGGCTGAGGGGGATCTGTGAGATCAAGAAAGATGCAGAATAGGCAGGGAAAGAGTGAATATTTACTATTTCTCACAATAATGGGATTGGGGGAATTGATTCAGACAATGAAGCAACACACTTGAAATAAACAAAAGTATGTCTTTTTAATGTAACTCATAATGAAATTGCAGAAGTAATTACCCCATTGTGTTGGGTTCAGAAGGGATTAGAGAAATTCTTACAGGAAAGATCCAGCAGGGCAATGGTCTAGCAAGTGATTTAGGTAAATTAATAGGTATATGATTGCTGAAAGCTGAGAAAGTGTGCCAGAAATGGTTCTGTCCCATCTCTACAGTCTTCTCCTGAGTATCAACTACAGGGAAGTTTCAAACAGAGGATGCGGGGTTAGATGTTTTTTTGGAATGAGAATAATTTTTATTGTAGTAAATGCAGGAATTTGATTTTTTTTTTTTTTTTTTTTTTTTTTTTTTTTTTTTTTTTTGAGACTTTCAGCCTGCTTTCTATCTAGAGAGATTCAGAATATAATGATCAAAGAGTAGCTTAGAGAAAAACTAACAGGATCAGCTCCCTGGATCATGAGTCAAAGTCTTGTTTTTAGAAGTCTCCAACTAATCTTAATACTGTAGTAAGTGAATTGTACTGTGGCTCCTAAATGCTTTGGAGACTTTGAAGATGAGACTCAGATTTCTGAGGGGCTTAAGTGCTTATGAAAATGCTGACACTAAAGAAAAATGTCAGAAGGAAGGAAGGAAGATCATGGGAGGAAGTGGACAGTGGACATAGTGTTCTTGACATTGACTCTGTGTAGTGTTTCCACTTTATATCTTCCTGCTTGTGGTTTTAGTTTCAGGTACCCAGAGCAACCTTTCCCCCTCAGTGGTATCAAAACAGGACACTTGATCAGAATAGCTTCTTTAGGCCAAATACTGCAGGAACCTCTGAGCCAGATCAGGGTGAAATACCAGTGGAGCTAGTTTGAAAAGTTCATCAGATAAATTAAATGAGAAACTGAAAGCATTTGTTTATTCAATAAATAAAACATCCATCTTTATCAACTGTAATGTTTCCTACCCTTTGATACTGTTCCACACTACCGCTCTCTAGAGGATCTGATCTTAACCAAGATACAGAACACAAGTTTGATTATGTGGAGGCAGTGGGCCAAAAGGCTAGAGGTCTTATGCAAATGCAAATATGCCTTAATTTACATAATGCATAGATATATAGATATATCTATATATGTATGTATATATGCATCCATTATCTCTCCTTCTCTTTTGAAAGATACTTCTCCTTTCCCAGCCTCTCCCTGAGCTGGCTCTTCTTGTATTCCTTGTCCTTGATGATGACTGGCTATCAACATCCTAGAAACAGATTTGTCACTGTGCTGGTGGTCATCTTAGCTATTTATTTGTCCAGGTAAAGAGTAGTTAAGGCCTGTGGAAACTCAGTTATTTCTAGATGCTTCCATCAGTGATTGTCTTTGGGGGACATAATGACAGGACAGTTCTTTGTGTTGAGTGTTACAGAGGATGACTTAAGGACATACATTCACTTTCTCCTAGTTTTTCCTCTTCATGAGGATGAGGATTGGAGCAGCCATGTGGGATAACCATCTGAGCTCAGCTCAGGTGAAGACCTTTTTCAATCCTTTTGTGAGATTGGATTGTGTAGGTTTGCTGAAATCTTGCTCCAGCTTCCACCCTGGGATCATCAGTAAGATTTTGAGGCTCAGCTCTCTCTTTAGAAGTGGCTAATGTATTCTAGGAATCATCACACTCTCAGGTGGTGAGGCCAAGCTGGATGAAAGAAATTTTGTCATGTAAGGAACCTAGGAAATGAATTTGAGTTACCATACACCACTTTAAAGGAAGGGAGACCTGTGCCTACTGCCTTGGGACTACCGTCATCAGGGAGACAAATGGTCCTGGGTAAGATGACCAGTGGTAATTGATTTTGTACAGAAGATTACCAAAGGAGACATGTCTGTTTCCTCTAAAATAAAAAATCCTTTTTATAAAGAGTGCAGTAATAAAGTCAGCATGGTATTTGTGCTCAATATATGTAAAAGTTTTTACAATTAGTTTAGTAGGGGCTTAGAGTAGATGTTTGAGTACAGCAGGTGTAAACTGTCATACAGAGTGGCAACAATTAAAGGTCCTGAGAATATACCCTCTGTTTTTCAGAACAGTCAACAGCCCGGTTTGACTTGTAGAGCCTCCAAAACTGGAGCCAGATGAGCTTTATTGGAAATCTGACTACTTATTTTGATGTTTATGTGGAACTTAACCTCTAGAAATTCTGGTCCAAAATACAATCTCACATACGCTGCATTACCAGTGTTTACATGTTCAGCTGGGTAACTTGAGCAGCATTGAATGAGAATTGCACAAACAATGAAAAAAAGAAAAGCCCCTTTGGCAGCTCTTTCAATTGTGAGCTTTGAAAAAAATTCAGAAATGGGAAGGAATTATTCTGCCAGATCTACCAAAGATTATTGAAATCAGTGGAGTTCTCTCTGCTAACTTCAGAAGACTTGTTACGCCATTCTCTAGACGGAGTTAGTAATAAGCTGGTCATAAAGTGACTATATTGGAAATAAAGTTTACCAAGTAAATAATTCAGTAAATATTTACTGGGCAGCCATGTCCAATAGATCACTTGGAATGGTGGATAATAAACAATGCTGCCTTTTAAGACTGCAGTAATACAAAGTGCTTCAAAAAGCCTGACAATAGTAGGTTTGAAGCCCGAGAAGAGAAAATGTTAATCCTACCCAGAAGGCCAAAATTTATTGGAGGGAATATAGTGTGGAGATAGAGATATAGTTGGTCCTAGATCCCAGCTGCTCCCTTCCTTCAACTCCTTCTCTTCAGAAATGCATATTAAAATAATTTTGAGGCAAGTAATTGAAAACATTTGGAAGAAGTTCCTCATACTAAAACTTTTTAAAGAGTTTAAATTGTAGTAAGTTTTATTCCAGAATATGGATTTGGTGCTTGGTAGTAAATTCAGCTGTCTCTTTATGGAAGTGATAAATTTGCTATCAGAGACGAAAATGCTCTGAGGAGAAGATCAACATTTGCTTATCAAGAGCAGAAAGAAAAATGTTTATAAATCATTGCATTTGTTTCAGATTATTCATCAGAGCTGGAAGGCAACTGTTCAAATTGCTTTGTGATACTATAAACAGAGTGCAGGGAAGGCCACATACTTTGTAGCAAATTTTGGGGGGTTTGTACGTGTACCAACTGAGACTTTTTCCTTCAGTAAGTGTTCAACTATCTTCTAGAGAGGAGGATCTAAATTCCAGTGGGCTGTTTTGAAGGAGCAAGTTTGAGTTGGCACTGATAGAACAGCAAGGCCTCATAACTCACAGAGGAAGGATCTCGCAAGGCTGTCTTATTTATCTTTTCTTCTTACACTGCAGTAGTCAAGAAAAGTCTTTACTTCTTCTTTTCCTGTGCCCTCCCAAACTGCTCCCTAATGGGGTTATGAAAATGTATGAGTCTGAAAAAGAGTAAGAATTGAGGGCTGGGAGGATTTTGGTACAGCAAACTTGGGGCAATAGTACTTAACATTTCCTGGTAAATAAAAAAAAGACTGTCTACACACTTGCATTGTAGTTCAAGACAGGAGGAGACTGCCTGGTTTCCATGGGTGGTGCTGTAATTACCCTAGAGCTTTAATTCTCTCTGTGAGAAAGAGCTACAATTTCTGTCCCATGAAGCACAGGCAGCAGCACACCAGCACAAAGAGCAATAGCAGGCTTAGCTGAGCAAGCTTCCGGAACTAGCCGGCATTCCTGCGCTAGTCACTGTCTGAGTTTCTGTAGTATTTCAAAGCTTCCTGGCTTTGCCTGCAGGAGTACTGGCTCAAGCATCTTGGTTATACCTTCGTGTATTACGGCCAGTCCTGGAGGAATTAATTTCTGCAGGAACTGTGCCAGCTCCTCTAAGGTTTTAAGTATTGTGGATCATTTAGCTTTGTTGTATTTTTCCCCCACCACCAACAGTAAAATAAAAGTAAAACACACACCAACTCATTTGCTGACATGTTGGCACATACTGTGAAATAACTAACTGGTTGCAGAGTCTCCATAAAGAAGGAAAATACAGATTTTTCAGGTGGCAAGTTGCTTTTGTCCAAAGGAAAAAAAGAAAATGGATATGATATATCTTTTATGAGCAAAACAGGAGAGTTGCAAGGTTGAATGTGGGTCAGATATCTTTCAGTAGTGGTTTCCCAATGCTGAAACACATGTCTCTGTTAAACACAACAGCATGAAAACTTTTATGCTGAAGAAGGTGATGGGGGGTAGGCAGGGACTCTCAAAACAGCCAGTAGCTAATGCTGCCTTTGTGGTTTTATATATTTGCCTATTAAAATGACAATACAGACATGGAACATTTAGATTTAAGAAACCTTCTTTTCATTAAACAACATTAAACAAACTGACAAAGTAGGGGGTTATGACTCTAGTAATTGAAACATGCTGTTCTGTTCAGGACCAGAACTCTATAAAGACTCTTTTCACTCAGTAATGCCCTTTGTGTTTGCCTGCTACCCCTGCTAGAAATTACTGTAGGCCTGAAGTATGTCTTTCGAAGTGGAGTGGGAATGACAGAGTGCAACACCACGCTTGGCAGATGGGGTCACAGCCTTTTTAGAACGTTAACATTCAGTGTGCATTGGAAATCAATTTGCAGCTCTGAATACATGGAGACTTAGCTGGACTCCCCTCCCTAATTTTTTCTAATGTTAACTTTAAACCTAGGATGCAGGAAATAGAATTAGATGGATTAATTTGGATTAACTCTGAAGGGGTTCAGGTAGTTTTCATTAGCTTAATTTAATTAAGTGTGCCTTTTCATGGGTTCCTTGTTCTTCTAGATGTATATTCTGAATCTGTGAATTATCTTGCCTTTCTTTTTCCTTCTCTTTTCTAGATGTTGATGAGTGTCAGGATAACAATGGCGGGTGCCAGCAGATTTGTGTAAACACTATGGGCAGCTATGAATGTCAGTGCAAAGAGGGCTTTTTTCTGAGTGATAACCAACATACCTGCATTCATCGCTCCATTGGTAAGTTTTCAGTGTGTAAATTTTGCTCTTTAGAATAACTGTGTTTGATCAGAAATGCGGAAATGGTTTGTGGGGAATTTTTTTTTTTTTTTTTTTTTTTTAATCCCCAGTGCTCCCAAAATCATTTCACTGGTAGGTTGGAATTGATTGATTCCTCTGCTACTCAAACTTGTAGCAGAGCTGTAAATAGTAAATAACATGAGGAAAAGGCTTTAATTTGACATAGAAATTATGCTTGGTTCAAACAGCAGGCTCTTTGGACAGGAAGAGGCAGATTTTCAAATGGCAACTTCCTGCTTCTAAGTTTCCAAGACTTAAAAATTTCTCATCTGTTTATTGTCTAATAGTTCACCTGTATTCCACCTTAGGAAGCATGGTATCTTAAAATGAACAGCTTCTGGAAATTATACAAGTTATGGTTTCTTATCAGTCATGTAACTCCTTGCTTCATTGCAGACTGATGATGGCTGATACTGTATCAACACAGCATTTTTCTTTGATTCAGTACCCTGTCTAGGGTGGATTAGACAACTGCTTCTCCGTTGCCTATGCACTAGCAGTAGGAATAAGGAATCCCTGCAAAACTGTGATCCTAGTCTGCTGCTGATTTTGACTAGAAAAAGCAGCTCTCCCTTTTCTATACATGTCAGACATGGAAGACAAGTTTGAGTAGAAATGGAGAAAAGAAAACAGCATAGCTATAAATCTTTGCAATTAATTGGACTCTTTATGTGTTCATTCAGACTTCTGGTGACCCTGGTAGCAGTGGGAATATATGCTAGGAAACTCATTTACCAATAGGCAACACAGAATGACAAAGTAGCGAGATGAGTGTGGTGATGAACAATATAAGCATGCTGTAAATTTCAACAATCTACACAAACGATTCTGAACTATTTTAAGTCACTAAAATTAACCAGAATTTGAACATAGAGTGTGGATTTAGTTGCTCTGTTGACAAGAAAGCAAAACATGTAGCATCTCAGAAATGTGAACATATTTCTAGCACTGTGTGTCTGTTTACACAGAACTATAAGGACAAGTAGTAATATATTTACAACTCCTCCTTTTAGCATGATTATTAAGTTTTAAGCAATTGAGGTATTTTGATTGTGACAAGAAGATACAATTAAGTGCCATCAAACAGTGCATTTTAAAGGTTGTTATCTAATAGATTTCAGTCATTCTTTTCAATGTAAATTGTTCAAATTTCTGTCCAGTGTAAAGTAACCCTGACACAAAGATATACAACAGAGCAAGGAATAGTAGCTGGAGGCTTAATTAAAACCACTTGCAGAGTACTGTGATACAATCATTATTTCAATTTGCACATTATAAAAATTCCCAGCTCCAACAAAAGAGAATTTACTTATCTGAGATGGAAACTAATGAAATAAATGAAAAATGAGATTCTAAAGGCAAAAGTTTCTTCTAAGGAATAGATTTATTGAGGGAAAAGGGTAAGTTTTTATGGCATAGAGGATTCCTAGCTTTCCAGAAGGACTGGGGGAGTGGATTTGGAGGTTGACTGCTGTATGCACATAATAAATATGCATGGCAATAATGTATTTGTGCCAACTCCTTTACAAAGAAATTGTCATATAAGATATGGACATTTGATTTGAAGCAACGTCTTCAAATTCTTTCAGTTCTGAAAAAAAACTAAGCAACCTACCAAAGAGACCAGTTGTGGTTGCAAAACATTTTAGGAACAAATGGTTTGTAGCTTTTCAGAAATACAGTGCTAAATTACAATAAGAATTACAAACACTACACTGTAGTGCTGTGGTTCTTCACAGAAATACATCAGTTGGGTGGGTATGCTGGAGGAAGGAAGTGGGATTAAATGATCTCTTTCAGTTGTCAGATATGACTGCACTGCAGATAGTAAACATGCATGGTGAGAAAGTAAATGGCCTTTTTAATATCTGTGTTTACTCACTTTCATCCCTCTCACTTCTAAGTGCCACTACAGAAACTGTTGGAACACAAAAATACGCATCAACATATTTAGCCAGAGTTGTACCTAGGGATAGATTGTGTCTATACCTCTGCTGGTAAACAAGACTGAAGTGGACAAAGGCACACCACACAGGCAGCATTGCAATTCAAACCCAAAGGCACGGACTTGCCAAAGCCATTTAGCAAGCTTGTTGACTTTGAGCATAATAAGATCCATTAATTGCAGTGGGATTACTTTTCTGTCTCTGAAGAATGCGTGTGCAGTCACACAATCTCAGCGTCCTTGACATTACCTAAAATCTATTCAAGCACTCATCTAGTCTAAAACAATCAACCACAAGCTTCTTCATGCATTTCACTGTCACCTTTTCCCTCCTGTTTTCAAATGCCTTGGGAAAAGAGGAGAAACATTGCAGGGTGCTTAGGATGTCCTTGAAGTTGGGATGAGTTCAGAATGGAGAGCAGTAACAAGACTAAGCAATGTCTGTAGACCCAGCTCACCTGCTTTGGCCATCAACAAGGCTAGTGCTGATCACATGCTTTGAGCTCATCAGCACATTGAAGAGATGTGATAGTTTCAGAGTTGAAAAAGGGCATTGGATATTTTCTTGGGGGTTATGCGGAGGGAGGAATATCTCCCTTTTTGCACTAATAAGTCAAGTCTTCTGATATGAGCCACCCTCCTTAAAATTGTCGACTGCTGCGTGAACTTCCTTAGCTTCCAGAGATGCACTGTGCCTGTAACAGTATTTTGAAGGGTGTATTGTACCACCACGCTCCTACCCACGGAGTTCATGGTAAGGGCTTTTAATATCATCCTTGTCTCACAAAAGACATGTTTGCTTACCATCTAGAAGTGTTCTCATTATTTCCTGTGGTCAGAAAGGATTAATGATCCACAAGAAATAGGGATTTTATACCAATGGGAGGTCAGGTTGATATTAAAGTCAGGGCAAACCCTGGTTTCCAAGTATTTGCTTTGTTCCACTATCTTCACTACAGGCCAACTAATTTCTTATATTTAGTCTCAGTATCTTTTGGGAGAATAGTATGCCCAGTACAACTTCATTATTTTTGCATAAAACTTAATTTCCCTTTGCTAAATCAGTACTAGTTTGCTCACAATAATGTCGGCAACAAACAGGAGAGAGAATGGATTGTAGAAGATACAGAGTACTTAACAGCTGTTTATCTTAGTACATCTTAATTACAGTCATAGGTGTAAACACTGTGAATTATACTGGAGACACATTTGAGTTTTTCTCATGAGTTAAAGAGAAACCAGAATAAAACAGCTGTTACTGTCTCATCTCCAGAGGGAGCATGTGTTTAATAAATGTGGAGATTAGTATCTACACTACAGCTGTGACTGGGTCAGGTGAGTGGGTTACAGGGTGTTTTCCCTCAATTTGATGATAAGCCACAAGCCCCAACTCAGCAAAGCCTCTGAGCACATCCCTAAAAGTCCTAGTGGTAGTAAAGTTGGTTAAAAATATGAATTGAGCTTAAAAACCATCAGAATAAGCAGAGTTTAGCTATATGACTGTGTCTGCACTGAAGTTCAGAGTGACCAGAATGAAGGATACAGTGCATCCTCTTTGCATTACAACTATGAAAGTTATTGTGGACAGGAGCCCTAGCTACAAATTGCCTCACCAACCAAACTTACCAGCTGAAGCATTACAGAAAGCCATTGCTGTCCCGCCTCCAGAGGGCACGTTTCCTAAAGACAAATGTTGTTTGCTTACAAGGCAGATACCGAGGAGTTCTGTGGCTAGGAAGACTTTTGTCATTTAAATTTCATCCCCTGAATGTCTACCTAAAGCACAGTTATATTAATGGTTAATCATTCACTGCCAATGTTTCCATACAAGTAGTGCCAAATAAACTAAAAAGGCAGGTACAATCAGGAGTGGTAATTATAAGTGGAGACAAGAAGAGGTGGAGAAGTAGCAGGCTATGGAAGGCTAGAATTTGTGATGGTCTGGTCAAATGGTGGAAAAGCTTTTTACACGGTTGTCACTACAATTTTCAAGCCTGTTAAAAAACCATTTGGCAAGGAAACTCTTTTTTACTTCCTCTTATCCCATTAACTTGATGTTCATAGCAGAGATAGGGAAGTTGACAAAAAGTCAAGCCACCACAACGTAGCAAATGACCATGCTGCAGTCTCAAAACCAGCTTGTCTCTTTCTGCACTAAAAAAAGTGTAACAGTTTAGTCCCAGAGGAAAGGGAAACATGCTAAACCAAGTTGTCTTGCATTTGTCATGTAATAAGTGAGCTTACGAAATGGTTTACCATGCTTGTGCTGATACATACTAGCTTGTTTAAACTTGATTATACGTTTAAACCCTTGTTAATTTTGCAGTAATAGCATAGGAGTCCTTCAGTCAGCTGACTTCAGATTACCAAATTTCCCCATGTTCTGAGGATTCTAAGACCACCTTTGTTCAATTTTTCATTTCTACTTTCCATGATTTTTGTTTTTGCTTTACTTGTTTTCTTAGCTTAGTGCGATTTTTAGAGCAGTAGGATAACATGTTAGGACCCCTGGGAAGGAGCAGTCAGTGCAGGAAAAGTTACAGGTTGGGATTCTGGATTTTATTCCCATCTCTGGTGCTGATGCCTTGTGGGACTCTGAGCAAGAAGGTTATTGTGACTCAGAATTTCTGCAAAGCACTTCAGAGGACAGAGGTGCTTTTTCTACAGAAAGCACGATAATCTATTCATATTTAGATTAATGTGGAAGAGTGACTTTAAATAATTGATGCCAGCACTGGTCCAGACTTTATGAAATACAAGGTTTCTCAGCTAAACTTTCATATGATGTTACTGGCTAAATTACTCCATTATTTGAATATACTTTGCCATAGCTACCCTAAGTACAGGCATGCCATTCACTGGAGAACACCACTCCTTTTTGTCTTTTTAAATTGGAATCCTAATATGATTTTAAAGTAGAGGAATATGTAGATTAAATTTTAAGGAAAATAATTCATGTGCTTTTAGATAACATCGTAAGAAAACCTTTCAGGCAGTGTAAATTTTAACTGGACAAACATACTGTGATCTTGGAAGCTTTTTCCTAAAAATGTAAACAGTATGACCTAAGTGTAATAGAAACTTTGAAGAAATAGTTCAATTGATTATCTTTCACAGGTTATAGGACACAAAATGTGTCCAAGAAAAAAGTCTTTCTAAACCATTTCAAATCTCATTGTACTCTGTTAGATGTGTGTGTAACCTTTTAAGACTGTATAACCCACAAAAATGGCTGTATTTTGGTTTCAGGGATTCTTATTTGTTTCAGCAGTCTGTGTGAAGGGCACCTCACATTTGCTTTCTCCATTCCTCTGGAATTAAGAGTTTGTAATTTGTCTGGAGGGAAAATGCAACAGGTGAAAACACCAGGTATAAGTAAAAAATAATCTGTTGTGCCTGATCTCCCCCTCTCATGTGCCAGTGATTTATCATGATTAGGAGTAGTAGTAAAGTTACAATGGTGTAAACTAGTTGAAGTGAAATCTGGCTTAAGTTCAGCCATGGGGGGAAGCAGTAATTATACAATCATAAAAACAATATTAGGTAGAAGTTTGGGACTAGATGTGAAAGTAACTAGTCTTGTAGAATCATAGAACAGCCCGGCTTGGAAGGGACCTCTAACAGATCTTCTGGTCCAACCTTTTGTGGGAAAGAGCACCCAGAAGAGATTACCGAGTGCCCTGTCTAGTCACATACTGAAAACTGTGAGAAATAGGGACTCTCCCATGTCCCACCCTGGGGAGGGTGTTCAAGTCAATTATTGTTCTCATAAAATACTTCTTTCTTATGTCAAGATAAAACTTCCAGTGCAACTTGTACCTATTGCCCTTTGTCTTCTCCATGTGCCTCCTTGTGAAAATAGAGCCTCCAGCATCTTTGTAACTGCCCCTTAACAACTATCCAAATAGAATTAAATGTATCCAAATAAAACTGCAAAAACAGAGTTTATAAAGTATCAAAATTGTTAGTATAGTTTTGTTGTGGTGTCTACATGTCATGTCCCCCAAATCTTTTCCCATTAAGACCTTCAGTAAATGTCAGCTGAAATGATAACTGCTTAGGATGTCATAGAACTGGAGGCAAAGGCATGTCACTTTTGGTTTACAAAAATATTAAATGTATCTGAAACCTGAGATCTAAATACTACAGTATTATTAAAGCTCTTGTGACTGTGTCTGAACTGCAGGATAGGTTCACTCCATTCGAGCAGCTGCAGTCCTGTTCCTCAGAGTAGTCCAGATGGAAACCAGGATGTGAGGGAGTGATATAGAATATTTCAGTATATCCCAAGTTGCAGAGTTAAATGCAGCCAATTAGAGTTGGTTGCACATCTTCATTGAGTTCCTAGGGACCAGTTCACACCCATATCATACTTACATCTACGTATTCTACATTAGTTCTATAGCTTACTTGCCTTCTGAAGGAAAAATATCATGCTTCAGTATTTTCTGGGACTTTGAATTAGGTTTAATTCGTAAAGAAAACCAAATTTTGTTGGGTAATCAATACCCTCTGCTGCTTTGCTCCAGCTGAGATTGAATGCACTAGTAAGGTCCAAGCAGTATAGTGTGATGCAGTGGTGGTGAGTTCATTGAAGCTCAAAGGAGAAATCTCCCAATGCTCAGGAACAATAGCATATTGCCAGGTTTTGCCAAAATCTGAAATTCTGAACTCTTACTGTGCGGAAGCTGTCCTGTAACACATTCCAGATTTAAGTGTACTCATCAGAACAAACATAAATATTTTAAAAATAAGAAAACAATACCAAAAAAAATTAAAACCCAGATGTACTAGAAAACATCAACTGCTAAGAAATCTAGAAGTCACATGTGGAGCTTGCATATACTGTTTGAACAGTAGGAAGAGTAGATGTACAGTTGAACATAAATCATAAATTAGGACATGCAGATAATTTCTCAGTGAGCCAAAATCTGAGAAACAGTTTAATGGTTATGGTACTTGTTTCTGCATGGATGCATTGCCAGTGCTTTTGGTATGGAAAGGATGAAACTAAAGAGGGAAAAGAAGTATGTAAGAAATAATGATGCTGGACATGTAAAGAAGTGTGTCTCAGAAGGAGCAGCTGTTTGAAACACCCTGCAGCATCATGACAGCCGGCCGGCTTGTCCAGGGGGAGCAGGGAATTTGTAAGTCAGATCAAAAATCTCTCCACACCTGTGTGACAGAAAGTGCAGCAAACAGTCTGTAGCTCAGTGACTGACTGACTGGCAGTGCTGACAAGATGGGAAAGCTATATGCACGAATGAGAAAACACACTGGAAAGTAGTACATTAAAAAAATTAAAAAAAAAAATAGAGAAAATATGCAAAGGGGGCTTTCACACTCAATCATTCAATAGCATTGGAAGTGAACCAATGTTATGTTCATACTGTCTGCTCTGGATATATCAGGATTATACTAAGTAAAAGAACTGACTTGATTTTTAAAGGTCTCTAGGATCCAGTTGACTGAAACATCAGGTGAGAAAGATCTGGGAAGAATATTAAGGCACAGTGTACTTGAAAAAAGCTTGCATTCACACATGCGTACAACAAATGGTCTGTGTTTTAAACATACCATGCATTGTATTTGTCATGATATGTCTCATGCCATCAGGGATACAGTGATGAATTCAGGGCCTGCTCTGAATGCTATGCAGAGATGCTCAGCATCTTTCATACCTACTGTAGTCACTACGGATCTCTCCATGTATGTCTTTCATTTTTCACTATGTAGAGAAACCAGCAGCAGACCATGTTGCAGGCACTGTTCCACTTCACTGCCATCCATGACAAATCTTAGAGAAGCAATCCAGTAGGAACTCTGTAGAGGCCGATACCAGTGTATCAATAACAATGTATTTTTGGCTGTAAAATAGCAGGAATTCAAGATAGGAGTGCAAAATACCTGCTCATAGATATATTGTTACCCTCCTGTATATGGTATGCATGCTATGCATTTAATAAGTTCTATTAATTATTCAATTCCACATAATGATGTTTGAGATTGCTCTGAGCTATTCTGAAATAATTTAGGAGATAATGGAAATAAGAAGGAAAATGCTTGTAGTTAATAGCCAAGTGTATTTTCAAGCCTAAGAATATGTATGTACTTTCTTAAGCTTTTTATCTTGGAAGTATCTGGGTTGTAAAATTGCTGGTTTTGTTTCTGTTCTTGATGGTATTTTGATTATTTTGTACTTGAGCACCAGTCAAAAATGGAGCCAGATTATGCAAGACCTTGTACAAACTCAGAAAATTTACAGCCTAAGTAAAAAAAGGCAAAGAGGACAGAGGACAGCACAAAACATGTAGTCACTGTGAATGCCTTCATGGCAGAAGCATTGTAGTGTCACCATGAGATATTTTAAGAGAGGGCACAAAGGAAGAAGGGAGTGAGGCAAGGGTATGTCAGGTAGCCAGAAAGTAAGAGAAGGAGGGGAGAGGGACAGACAGCCAAGTGGGAGTGAGGTGAAGTGGAGGAGAATAGGTTGAAGAAGAAATGAAGGGTATGAAACAGATAGCACATGACAAAATCTATACTTTTTTTCTGTCTTCTTAATTCCCTGCTCACTAGTGCCATTTTTTTTCAGTATCCTCTCCCTCATAGCTTTCTTTCCATTTAATTAACTTCTCCTGTATAAACCACAGTATAGTTGTAGGATAGTCAAACTGCAGCAATGGCTTTGAAAACACATGGTTTTTCTCAGTGGAAGGGGTCATGTGCTGAGGTTGCAAACCAAGCTGCAGTCATGCACAAGTGATCAGGATGATACCCTTGTAAGGGTTCAGCTCCTTTGCTTTTCCTAGAAGCCAAGAAATGCAGAAACAGAGGTGTTAAGTATAACAGGAAGACAAGCATCCTGTGCTGTTGGAGTTACTCTCTGAAGTATGTTCACCATTGATAAAAGCATCGAGTTTGTGCAGTGAATCAGTTTACCTGTTTCTTGTGCATGATTTGTAGTGTCATTGAACACTTTTCAAAGGCTCTGCCTGACTTACCAGTGCTGAGAAGCTGCAAATAACCTTTCTTCCTTTGTTCCAACATAAAGCATTCACCTTTGAGTAAAAGCAACAGCACTTTTGTCCCTCTTTGATATGGAGCACCTCCTTTAAAGTTCTTCTCTGTGTTTATAGCTGACTAAGCCACTGCAGATGCAATGTAAACCAATAGTAGACAGTACGGTGTGCTGCAAGCATTGCTTTACATTGGTGATTTACCAGAGTTGGCAGGTTTTCTCCCTACAGTTAACATGGGCTGAGCATAATATAGTAGCTGCTATCTTCAATCCATATCAAACTGCAAAGTACTAGAAAGGCCAAAACTAAGAACCTCCTTACTCAAACATTAAGTTTTGACAGGAATTCACATGATCAGTGTTGGCACTTCAGTATTTAGTATAACGAGAATTAGTTATTTAAGCTGACATTTGTTTGAAATGCTGCAAAAGCCAAGATAGGGAAGCAGCAATGTGAATTGTTCTCATGCCATCCATTTCTTGTTCTGGCTGCTTTAGAAGTGAACTCCTCATTATGTGCTTTTCTAATCACTGATTTGCTAGAGGATGTCTACAAAAACTACCGCAAGACTCTAAACCCCTCCAGAAATAGGAGCAATTATGCCATGTGCTGTAAACTACAGATATGGAAGACAGAAAAGCTAAATAATTTGCCTAGAGTTACACAGGAAGGCTGCAGAAATCCCAAGAGTTTTCCAGAAAAGCTGTGAAGGAATCATTTGACAGAGAATGTGGTTTAATTGATACTATCTTGATTTCACCAAATCTGTTTTGTAAAATTGACTGGTTTTATGTATGCTCTTACTAGGAACAGAATGCAGATACCCTGAGCCCCATTCGTTTGGTGTACTGTTTAATTCCCTTCTTTCATCCCTGGTGCACTTTAATGTCAGTGATTGATGAATTTCATGTACAGGTTTAGAGATCAAAGTATAGCACAGGGAGCCGGGTGGATAACAGTGCATTTTGCAAATCCTTTACTCTCCCACCTTCCCTCCCTACACTTTTTGTTCTGGCTGTTCTCTATTGACTCACTGTTGTAAATTGAACAATTTCTGATGGTAGCAGGCAGCTTGATTTCTTACTGAAATTCAGGATGCCTGATGACTCTGCACTGTGCCCTTTTACTGGGAAGGCAGCCAAATTGAAGCTGGGAATATGTAGGTTCTGAAAAGTGAGGTGGAATACAACTACCGGAATAGGTCAACCAACTGTTGTCAACATTTCTTTTTAAAGAAGTGTATTCTTCCACTAAACCAAATTTTGTTCTCTGAAGTAGCTGCTTTTCATGGAATAATAATAATAATAATATTTATTATTATTATTATATTGACAGCTTGATAATTGTGGCTTTATTAGGCTCTGAGCAACCTGCTCTAGCTGAGGCTGTCCCTGCTCTCAGCAGGGGGGTCGGACTAGATGACCTCTAGAGGTCCCTTCCAATCCAGACAGTTCTATAATTCTATATGATTATATATATATATATATAATTGCTTAGGAAAAAAAAAAAAAAATCAAAACATTTAGACCTGGAGTCCTTGGCACTATATGATAGTGGTGGTTCAGCAGCCTTGTCTTGCTGCCACAGGCAGCTGTTGTACTGCACTGTAGCACAAATATCCACGAAGCCCCCTTATTGAGAGGAGGGACTGGGTACTTTATACAAGAAACAGCTCAAACATGAAACCTGATTTGCTGGGTGAAGGAGCCTGGTAGCGTTTCTGAATCGCCTGTTTCCTTTCACAAGTGAAATATTTCATTGCTGGGGGAGTGTCCCAGGAAATGGTCAATGAAAAGGTCCCTGCCAGCTCTGCCAAAGGGCAGTATATGAGCTGTGCTTGAGGTGAGACTGGCCGGCCCTGCCCTTATGAACAGCCTGCATGCTCTTCTCCAGTACTGTGTTTCTGCTCCTCAGCTTTCCAGACACAATGCTTTCAGTAGTCCCTCTAAGCTTCCCAGGAAAAGCTGTCATTTGGCCTGAGTGCTGCCTTAATGGACATTTAATTAGTCTGGTCTAATTGTAGTCTGAAAAGGTGTATCATTAAAAAAAAGCCTGTAATAAGCTATTCTAAACAGGATTTGGTGAGCAATGCTTTTGTAGCCTAATCTATCTCTCTCTTGAATCCTGAATAGTATGTTTACATGGAGATTTATTTTGAAAAGGCTTTCTATGTAGATCTAAACATGACTTTTTAGCATTTGGCAGAGTTGCCATTTGTCTTCATCTGGCATTAGTTGAAAATACCTTGTGCTGTTCAATCTTCCAAGAATTCACAGAGAGAGATACTGAGCTGTCATTTCTGTGCTATCTCTCAGAGAAGCTGTCCACTTATCGGCCAAATGAACTCTGAATTAATCTGGAGGATTACCTGCCAGGAGCTCACTGAAATGTTCCATGAAACAGTCCCCTGGTAGAGTAAAATGCCAGAAAAAAACAACAAAATCAAAGAATGCCAGTGGTAATTCTTAGTAGTTAGATCTTTTAAAAGTAGAGCCTTGGTGAGAGCAGGAAAGGTCCTTTATGTTTTTTATGTTGTTCTCGTTAGGTTCATGCCAGAGGGACTTCGGGTGGCTAAAGGAATTTTTCTGGTGTCTGGATTGTCAGTATGCTTTTTAAACCAGTTCTGAGACTTTCTAGACTCAGTGTAAATGGTTCCACTTCTCAGTGTCCATCAAATTCTCTTATATTAGCTATCAAGTGCCCAAACTCGGCATGTAAATAAATGTATCTCCAAGCACTCAAAGTTTATTTATATATCATTTGGTTAAATATTTTATGAGGTTGTTTCATTTCTTCTTTTCTTCTAAAAACACCTGCAAAGGCCTCATTTTCTTTTAGTGTTTATTATGACTCCCTTCATGGAGATAATTCTCTACTGAGCTATACTAAGTTGAGCTATATCAAAAGCAACATTGTCATCAGAAGTGTGGCTGTGTTGAATGGCATCCCATTTTTCGTGTTCCATATTTATTCTCTTCTTGGACTTCCACAGTCTATTTACAGACAGGAACAGGATATGCTCAACTTTCCAGTATGACCTGATATCAGGAAAAACACTGCCATTTTTTGGTGCTTACCTTGACCACCAACAAATACTGCCCAAATTAAAATCCATATTCAGTGTTTAGTTGATGCTTTTCATCGAAGTATAGAAATCAAACAGACTAGTTTATCGAGAAGAATTCCATTTTTCTGTGTTCACCCTTTCACAGCAAGAGTCACTGCACTCAAATCTTGTTGACCTCTTGCTTATAGCTTCCAAAGGACTTTCTTCACCTTTTTTTTTCTCAGAAGATTAAAGCCAGGGATGGCTACAAACAGGATATGCTGCTGACAGATGTCATGCTTATTTCCATGTGCAGCATTGCCAGTGTATCATCATTCACCCTAGCCCTTCACCTCCTTGCTCTTTTTGAAAAATGGAATACCAGTTATGTGTGCCCCTGGTGACAAGGATGAACCAATACAGCTTTGCTAGACCTTGAAATTGGTAGAGGCTAAAGAGTGCTCCAGTCACAGCTGTAGTGTTCTCTCTGAAGTGCAGATGAGATGCAAGTCTGATCAAACTGGTTCAGAAGTCCACAAACTCCTACAAGTTTCAGTATGATTTGAGCCAGCATCATGAGACTGTGAATGTGCCAACAGCAAAGATTGAATCGGAGGTGATGCAAATGATGATGATTATTTCTTTGGGTTACACCATTGCACAGGTAAAGAAATTTGTGGCTAACTGTACTACCCTCAAAAACTTTTCACTTTCTATGGAGGACCTTAGCAAACCATTTCACTCATTTATAGGACAGAAGTGTCTTGAGGACCTAAACATCGAAAGAGAGTAAAAAGTGCCAGAAAGAAACCAATCAGCACAAAGTAGTTTAAAGGCAGTTCTGTACCGAAGAAAATGCTTGCAGGGCAATTGCATAGTCTACTGTTCCCAAATGCTGCTAATGATTGTTGTTGCAATGTGAAGACTGTACACACTGTAGCAGAGCAATAAACAGGTGCTGCCATAGTCCCTCTGGCACAGAAGAGAGCCTGTTGGTTTTAATATGAATAAACTATTCTGAAATGACATATAAGCCTCAATGCACAGAAAAAGAGCAATGATATGAGAGCAACAGAGTGGTTTGTGTACACACAGGATGTTTCTCACCCTGAATGTGCCAGCAGAGCATAGAGACTTCTGAGAGAAGCAGGTTCTTCCACTTTCACACCACTATTACCCATAAACATTTCATTCATTTCTGAAATACAGCTGGCAGATTAGGCTTCTACTCATTGTGTTGGTGATAGCATTTGGTCTTAAATGGCTAATAACATAGGACTGCTATTTCAGGTGCCTTCACATGAAATCTGATGCTGTGTGCCCCAGAAAAATAAAATTAACCATTTGTGACAGGAATGGGATCTCATTTGCTTCTGTGTGGAAAATGTGCTTGCTTATATACCCACCATGTGTCTGTGTTTAGTGCTGGTTGTAGCATTTGAACAGAGAAATAAAAGGATTCTCTCAGTGAATGTAAATACTAACAATAGTAAAAGGAGAATTATAACTGTGCTTTAAAATGGTCCTCTTGCTAATAATCTTGCTCAGATAATAAAGGATTTGGTTGCCTGAGGTCACTGGAAAAAGTTTTTTTAATGCCTTAATGGTGCTGTCTACTCAAATCTTGATAGGAGGTAACTTTTATCAAGTGGCAATATATTTGTCATCTCCATTCCACGCCCATCCTTCCCAAGCACCTCTCACTTTTCCCCTGACCTAGACCCTGCAATGTCACCTTCCAGACTGTAAATCATTCATCTCTTTCCCTTGTGTCTCCACCAAATGTTATCATCATGCTCGCTTGAACCCTGTCATTTGATTTGTGTAAGCTAGGATTGCTGAGTGTCTCAGGCTGACGTTTTATTCAGATTCCTTCTCTGAGGAAAACTCAGGTAAACCAGCAAACACATTCCATTTCCACAGAATGGCAAACTGGCTTCTGAAAAAAACAAACCCAGTGAAAACTCTGAAAGTTTTTTCACAGCTAAATGGCCCTTTTGTATTGCAGGGATGATGGACTCTTACAGTGCTTAGAAAACAATATGCAACAGCACCAGTGTATGTGTACTTAAAATTTGTATATACATGCATTTTGTAAATACATTTTCCTAAGCTGTCCTTGAATGTGGCTGCTGTGACCCCACTCCTTGCCTGCTAAACCCACAAGAGGCAGCGTTGATTTTGTTCTCTGGGTTTTGTAGGTTTTTCTGAAAGCAAGGGAGAGGCTTGTGCCTACATTGCATTTTACTTTAATGTATGGGCAAGGTTTCACGCCTTTGTTGTTGGGACTATTCATGTGCTTAAGTGTTTTGCTGGATTGGAGCCACAGAGGAGTTAATGAATTAGTGCACATACCAGGGTATAGCATTCTATTTCTTCCTTCCAGACAGTTTGCATTTCCAGTATTTGTATAGGATATAGGGTGACCAGCAGCCTGTTTTCTTTATTTATGAAATTATATGCAAAACCGTCTTCTCAGGAGGTAGTATTTCAGCATCACTTTCTGAGAGATGAATTATTTTCCCCTTTTCTTCCCATCCAGACTCCATTCCCTAAAGAAGAAATGTATATGGTGGGTATTGTTGTCATCATACTTTATTATTTTCTGTAAAAGTGGCACCGTATGAATGTAATTTCCTCATCCTATGTCCCAGACGGTGTTAGAAACAGAATTTTTCTGCCAAATAATTAGAGTGGTAGTGGCAACAGGTATTCAATGCAGGCTGACAGAAGCTTCTCTGAAAGCATTTGTCTAATTCTGTGCTTTGGAGTATGGAAGAGTAGTTGTGCATCTCTTCAGAAAATTTCTCCTTCAAGAGTAAATTGACCAGGCAAGCTGAGTATCTCCACTCTGCCGTGGGTGCTGCTTTGTGTGTCATGTACTGTCAGTCACCAGCCCATTTGTGTCACAGCTGTGTTGGTTCCTGGTTTCCCCTTTTGATTAATATTTGGGTGCTTTCTCAAAGCAAGGTTATGCCCCAGTTGAGCCAATAGTGTCAGAGTTCCACTTTCCAGGAAGCAGCGCTGTTGACTGCATCTTTATCTTGCACGTTGATGCTACTTCCTGGCCTGCTAGGCCTTTTTCCATCATGCATTATGATGCTGACTCCAGTGCTTAGTTGCATTAACTTTCAGTTCTTGTGTCGACTAGTAGACCAGCAGTGATTTTAAGGCATTAGTGTATCTTGCTTTCCCACAGTCCTGCTTCTGAGGTAGTTACCTATTTCTTAATAGAGCAGTTTTCATCCTGAAGTATCCCAGGGTGCTTTACAAATGTGATCCTAGGAAATGCCATTACCTCTTGACAGAGATGCTTGAAGATATGGACAGTATGGGATGCATATACAGCATGCTTTGGGTTTTACTGGAAGCAAAATGTAATATTCCCAGTAGTGATGAACACTAGAATGAAGTGAACAGGAGGAGATGGGGATTGGTTTCCCTTTACTGTCTCCCTGCAGAACAACTGGAACTCATCAAGTAAAAGGACATAGAGACAGGTGGAGGCAAAAGATGTAGGGTTGATGTTACATAGAGTGGATATGCTGACAAGCAACTGGGTTCAAAGAGTGAACAAGCAGATGGACTCATTCCTTGAAGAGTATGAGCTCATATAGAGAAATAAGAAAAGTGAGGTTCATAGAGAAAGCAAAGTTGCAAGTGGTAGCTGCTCTGTAGATAGAGGAAAACTGGAGTGGTAATGTGCAAGGGATATTATGACAGAAGAATGCTGGCAATGCCATAGCTCTTGGCCAACATTACATTGAATTGGAAGTTGGACTTAAAGATTCTTATGGGTTCCTTCCAACTGAAGATATGTTATGATTCTATGATTAACGAAGTTAGAAAAAACAAACAACACAGAGAGGGAGGACACCTCTGGAAGATATAATTAGACTGGAGTCAGAGAATGAAAGAAGAAATTAGGATGAGTGATGTTAAAGGAATAGGGGAGAAGAGGAAGAGTTCCAAGGTCCTTGCTTGGAAGTCTTCATTGCATTATCTTCCCTTTCTGTGTGTAAGAGGAGGCAGTCAGTCCAGCCACCTCTGTGTGTTAGCATACTCTTTTCTCCATACACAAGGACTCTGACCAGAGGCCTCACTGGGATGGGTCAATGAAGAGATGTAAGCTGGATATGTCATACTTCTTTGGGCAGTTGAACGACAAAAACCTCTGTTGTGCTAGAAGATACTTGAAAGAAAGTACATACAATTTTTGTATTTCCAGGGACCTGCAAGATGCATCAGAATACTGTGTTGATAGAAGGGAGTTACTTATACCCTGGAAAGCTAGGAAAAATCACTTGGAATCCTTTCTGCCCCTGTTGCATTCATCAGCCGCCGTAGAACAATACAACCTGGCTTTTATTTCTTGACAGTGGAAGGGGTTGAGTAGTTCAAAATTATTCTTTTAAATTTCTGTAAACAGCCCCAGTAAAAATTAGTGGTAACCGTGTTGTACTGCATATGGTACAGTGCTGTGGGTTTGTTTATCCACTGAAAAGTAAGTGGGAAGTGTGAAAGAAAACATATCTGGGCACTTTAAAATATCTCTGTAGTTATGGACAGTCAGTGTATTGTTACACACTGATTCATAAAAGTGTCTATTTTCTTCATACAGCAATTTATTTCTAAGAATCCTGGAGTCTTCTGAAGATGTATTGATATTAAACACATAAAGAATAACTGCTGATGTTTTGAGGTAGAGAGGAGTTTTTCTCTAACACAGTGTAAGTATAGTAAAATATATTTATACAGTCATTAAACTTTCTGCATTGGACCAGTCATTTGCTAAGCTAATGTTCAGTCATTCATAATGTTAGCAACAGGCCTCAGTGGACAGTATCATTATGACCAAAATCTCTCAAGCTAACACTACTGTTGCCCTTTGGTTTGGAGTCTCTGATTACAAATAAATTGATTCACTGTGACATTCTATGAGGGAAAAGGACTTATTCCTACTTCCAGATTCTATAGGAAGCATAAAGTCATGCTGCCTTCAACTGTTCCTGCTAAATTAATACAGTGACTGTGTGTAGCACCCTCCTGTGGTGCTTTGTGGCTTTTACTGCTAGTTGCATTTTCATCTCTGCTCTCTCTTTACCAAAATTCCTGTCTTGATACTGATTCACTAGTTGTAGCCAAGACTGAGGACAGAAAGATGTACCTTAATGAGCAGTTCCTGTGATAATATCAGCTTTCCTAATGGGTCTTATGCTTTTTTCTGGATCCTGCCACATCATTTCCCAGTTCTGCCTGCCCTCAGATGTTGAAAAATATTGTATTGTTTTAATCTTCTGGTTTCTGAGTGTACTTAGTAGTGTAATGTTATGAAGATACTTGAAAGAAGGCTAAACATTCTGAAAGGTAAGAGTAGTGTCAATTAAGTACCGTTCATCACACCTCTCCAAATTCCACATTCTTAGTTGCTTGTAGCTTCCTTTTTAATCTGTTTCTGATCCCTTGTCTGAGCAAGAAATTGTGAGTCATTCTGAAATTAGTTCAGAGACTTTGTATGGGAACTTTCATCTGCATGGTCTCATTCTACAGGTTACTTCAAGAGTTTAAAGTAAGGGTTGAACTTACATTTCCAGGGTATAGATCAAGAAGCATTAGTCTGCTGTGACGTTATTCCATTCCATATATTCTACAGTAGCCTGATCATCGTTATATAAAAACACTGCAATCTTCATCACCAGTACCAGTTATTTCTATCACATATCGCTTGTTCGTATTCTCATCTTTTCCACAAGAAGCTTGTACAGGATCTTATAATTCACTTCCCCTTCTTCCATTCACCTCCAGAAATGATATGTCTCTCTCATAAACCAGCTTTACCTGAGAAAGGCAGAATTAGACCTTGATAAAGAAGTGAGTTTTTAGCTTGTGCATTCACAGTAGGGATTTTTTAATTCTTTTGAAGATGATGAGAAACTGGGTGTAGAAGTAATATAAGAAACAAAACTGGTGGCAAACCAGTGTAGAAAATGAGGGGGGAGGGTGGGGGGGAGGGTGTGTGTGTTTCTGATGTGCCTAATCTAGGTAATGCACTGCAGTTTTCTGCAGTGTAGCACTAGCATTTCTGAAGCACTAAAGTTTTTGAGCCTGGATGTATCATCTTGCTGTGGTCCCACCAAAAAAGGATAACTTCATAGACTACTGTGACCAGTCTCCTTTTTAGCCAGAAGGCATAAAAGGTGCTAATTGCGAACTTTGCTGTGTAAGGGTTTACTTGGCAAGGAATGCAAGAGGCTTCTTCATTTAGGGATAGAACTGATCAATTAACATTCAAATGCTTTTTTTCTATAACATGGGATCAATTTTCAGATTATGCTTTGTAGCTCTGTGTTTAAGCCTTTGATTCCTTCAAGTACAGAATTACTCTTTTTTTTTTTTCATCAATAAATGAAGGTCTGATACCTTCATAATAAAACCAGACACTATTCCATATGGATTTGAACAACAGCCATACCAAAATTAGGTTGAGCTGATACATTTCAGACTCTTGTTATCTGTTAGAAAATATTGCTCCTTTTATATGATATTAAATTGCTGCTACATGTCACTGTAGAAACAAGCATGGTTAGGGGAGTGATGGGAGAAAGGCTGGCAGAAAAGAACAATTTAAATACTGTTTTGCAAAGCCCTCATTGAAATTCATAGCTTGGTACCTTCGGGGACTTGAAAGCAGGGGAGATGGAAAGATTTCAATTAAAAAGGTATTTGTGTGGTTCTTTGTGAAGCCAATCACTGCCTTTTTAATATAAAGTATGTAAGTATCTGTCTAATATGCTTTACAAACATCAAACATCGTGCCTTGAAACTATGAGTGTTTTAATAGGTCTACAAAGCAAGATATTTCAAAATAAAATAAAAATCTCATAGACCTGAAATTTTATTCAGATCAAGGCTCTGGGGTGTTTATTTCTTAGCACAAATGCAATCTTAAGTAATTTCTACATTGATTGACTGATTAGAAAATCTGAAAGGAAAATTATGCTTGCAAAAGAAATACAGATGCTTAATAACTAATTTAGTTATTTCTGTTTTGCTACAGTTGTAGTTGCCATTTACAGTTTATTAATGTCCACAATGATCCTTTTATTCTTACCAAGCTTTTAAGTTATTCTTTTAAATTCAGGGACTTCTATAGCATGACACCTCATTGAATTGGTGTCTGAGCAACCTCAGTCAACAAATAACAGGAACATAGAAATATATGGCTAGAAAAGACCACCAGAGCCATCAGCTGAAGAGACCTGCAAGAGATACATAGTTCAAAAGAGTTCAGAGAACATCTTTTCCACATGCAACTAAACACCACAAGCCACAAAATGCTTGTCAACAGAACAAACTCAAAACTTACAGTAGAACCCCAAAAGCCACAATAGTAATTTACTACAGTAAGAAAAGGAGGAAATCCAGGCCGTTGCTGGGTCCCTAGATCTTTGAAGTCATAAGGAAGGAACTTCAGTGAAATTCCCAGATAACCCTAGTGTTCTCTGCCCAGTTATAAGTGACAGTGGATCCAGAATGATTACTGTTGAACTGACCTACAGTAAGAACTCCCATTGTTCCTAAATCTCTTGGTCAGAATATGAAGAGAGTGTACCAGTGAACACATGCTGGCAGGTGTTCTGAGTAGCTATTGCAACAGCAGTGAAACCTACTCAGTCTAAGCAGTATTCTTCATCTTCTTGCCAAATCACAAGCTCCTTCTCACTCCTCTATATCCAAGCAAACCCAGCAGTTTTATAGCATGCCTTGGAGAATCCCTAGAACCAAGTCAAGTGCAGATAGTGGGATTCAGGGCAAAGTGCCTGAGCAAAGTGGACCTAAGGCAATTTTGCAGGGAAGTGCAGTGTCATTTGGATCTCATTAGATCTCATGCAACACTTAATGTGTCTTGAAGACAAAAGGTTTTGACTCTGTGAGTCTCCAGAGCATTGGCCTGAAATTAACAGGATTTCTTGGCAGGAGCACAAACAGCAGCTTATTAGATCAGTGCCCTTTCAAGGGAAAATTGCTCATGAATTTAATCTTCTTCACTTTATCCGGGTTTGTGTGGGGCATTTATGATGACACTTGAACCCTTAAGTGCTGCATCATTGGAAGCATCAGAGTGATTAACACGCTTTACAGGAAAGACAAATAACAAAAGATTGGTCACTCTAACACAATATGTTCTACCTTCTTTATAGATACAGAATGGCCAAGGAGGATGTAACAGAATGCTTTATTTGAAATGAATCATTTTATCAAATACCACACCACTCCTACCCCTCAAGTTACATTCATTAACTCCCTTGTTTTTTTTCAGAAGTTGCCTTAACTTTTTGCTTGATCTAGGAGGTTATCTAGTGAAGCACTCTGCTGATCTTGTATCTGCCAATTTCTTATGTAGAACTGCTCAGGTTTTGTCCATAAAGAAACTTCATTATGGTTCTGTTATCAAGAAGAATGCTTCAGATGTCAGAAAACAACTGTGGTTTAGGACATGTTGTCTCATGGTCAGCAGAACTCTTTCTCCCTACCCATGCCCACAAGCTACTGCAATAATCCTTGCTACTTCTCTCTCCTTTATGACCTTGACCCCAACTATGCCCCTCCTATGAAGCCAGGAACTGTGTATGCTGTGGTGGGTTCTCAGCTGTGCTTTGTCTGTAAGTCCTATTTTTTACTGCATGCTGACAGACCAGGTGGTATGCCAGGTAAAGCGGGTAGCTCTTGTGCTAACATTGTATCCTTTCCCAGCTGGCAGTACTAGTCTGGTTCTCTCCTCTCTATTTGGTTGTCAATTTTCACAAAGCTTGTAGGAATGTAATTATCTTTAATATCTCTGTCCTCTAGCTAAGTGAATTGGGATTGCCCAGCAAAATCAAAAGTATGTAAGTGGAAGGTCTGACAGGTGGACAGTTGTTTGAGCATTGTTTCCTTGTAAACAACAATAATAACAAATATCCACTAGATAATAATAACAAATAGTACCAATAGTAACAAGTAATAAAAATAAATATCAGTTCATTTATTTGGTAACAATGGCTGCATTTTATTTTAAAGTAATGGCAACTTGAAAAGTTAAGATGTCTAGTCTTGCATTTTTAATTTCTGAGATTTTCTTAATTTTCCTCCTAAAATGTTCTGTACATAACTGAAAGAAAAATACATGCTCTCTTAAAATTTATTGTAATTTTTGGCTATCCACACTTAATTATGGCTGCTCTGCACATGTTTAAGCAAAATAAGAACATAGTCTGACAGTGACAAAGCTTGTGCATTTTACACTTTGAAAAAGCACATACTTATCACTTAGGTGATGAATATTTCAGCAGAGGAGCTGGCATTGAGCAAGATGATGCTATTTTCTTTTTGTACCACTAAGATTCTGAAAAAAATTACATCAATGTGGCGAAATATATACAAGTGACGAAAATCTCTAATGCAATGCCTTTGTTTTGTGGATGGTACTGTGGCAGAAAAAAAAGATATATATTTAGGCAGCATTACTGAAGTGCTTTTGGAAAATGTATTTATATTACAGTACCTTTTAGGTCAGGGTCTACTGTGTTCACTGCTCTACACTCTATACAGGGCGAGGTGGGGGGAGAGAGAGACTGAGAGGTTGAGACTCTCCCTTGCCATTCAGACAAACAAAAGATGTGTATCCCTACTACACAGGCAGGGAAGAATGGTATTCAGCTGGGCTCCCTAGGGAGAGAATGCTGCCTCCTGATTTCTAGCCCAATGGATTTCTAGCCTCCGCTACCAGTGTTAGGCAGGATTCCACAAACAAGCTGTTCATTAGCTGAAAAATCATGTTTATGTAAGCTGGAATGATAAGCAAATTCAGAGAGAAATCAGAAAACTTACTCAGACAAACAAAATTTTGAAATTAAAGACACATATAGTTCATTGATATTTTAGGGGGAAAGGGGGTAAAGTACCTCAAAAGTTTCAGATTAAAAAAAATTATTTTGATCATCTCTAAATTAAACTGTTCATGCTCCATTGTGCCAAGAAAACTGAAAACAATATCTGCTGAACTTAAATGAAACAAAAAACAGAAGTGTTTTAGGCTTGATGCACAAAGCCACGCCCCTTATGGGTATGAGCAAAAGAGGTTCTTCTCCAAAGCTTAGGTGTTCAGGCTCAAGTCAGTGCTAGGAAAGACTATGCACTCTAACCAAGAAATGATTCAGAGCACTTTGGTTTAGCACTTTTGGTTTTAGCTGAGGCTCTCTGTGGAGAGCAGAAAGCATCTCCAGAAAAGCTTCAATCAGCAACACTGGTAGTACATGCCTAAATTTAATAGTGTAAATAACATTCTTTGACTTTGCATTTGATGTTAATTCAATTTTGTAATGTAATGTCAATAGCTGTGAAGATAAGCTTACTTCTATTTGAAAAAGAAGGCAATTACATCCTATTATAGGTCAACTAAGGCAGCAAAGAGCAGGATTTACTCCTCTGGTATTACAGATACAAGAAGAATACATGGATACATAAAATGTATAGTATGCATGTAACATTTGTCTCAGTGGCAATTAAACCCTTACCAAGTAAGTGGAAAATAAATTCTCCTTTTAAATTCTGAAATAAAATTCCATTGCACTCCATATTTTATTTTACATGGTAAAAACTTGTTTAAAGTTATTTCAAACTCTTACAACTTAGCCTTTAAAAAAAAATATTTGTCAGTATTTTCCAGTTTACATACCTAACTTTGCATTCTGTATTATGAGTCTGATAAACCCTTAATGATCTAGAAAGATGGTCTTGTTTTCAGTTGGAAAGCTGTTGAGTAAAAGTAAAGGGGAGTCAAATACGCAAGTGTTTGAGTTGGTGCTTACTTGACTGTTTCTGTGGAATTAGGAGCATAAAGGCTGAAAAGGGAGAGTGCTTAAGAAATATCTCATCTGTCTTATGAGTAAAATGATTTCTTTGTTATCCAGGAAAAGCATGGAGTGGAATAATCTGTTAATAATGAAAAAATCAACAGTGTATGTAAGCCATAGGAAGCATACTAGAAGGACTCTTTTTAGACAGTGAGAACAGTGGTACTTGTTTAGAGTACAGTTCCATCTTGCCTGGTATCCTGTCTCCAGTAATAGCCTTAAGTATCTAGGGCAGAGGAAAAGCAGGGCAGGTGCATGTGATACTTCCTGGCACTGTTTCCAGCTCAGGGAGATTTCCTAAACCTGGTGTGTTTTTTCTGCTTTATAGTCATTAGTGGATCTCTCCTACACATACTCTTCTTGTTACTCTTGAATCCATATAGGCACTTTGCAAGGAGCCCTGCAGGCCTACTGTTTCTTGTCCGAAGAACTGCCACCTCCTGTTTGTCTCATCCTGACTCCTGCTCCCTCCATTTGGTGGCCTCTTGTTCCCAGAGAGTGAGACAAGGAGAACTCTTGATTTGTATACACTCTTGCATACTTGTTCATGGTATTGTAGATCTGTAGGATACTCCTTCACCCTAACGTCCCTGCATATACCTGGTCCAGCCTTGGGCAGCCCTTGGCAGGAATGGTTAAACCAACCTGCAGCCCAGTAGCATCTGCGGAGCCATGCACCCTCCCCTTGGACAGTTGTACTGGTGGCCAAGAAAGTTGCTTCACCAGGTTCCCCAGGCTCAGGTCAGCTGTTCAGTCTGCCCTGTGTGTTCACATCATGATGTGCACAAGCCCATAAAGCCTTAGAGAGCAATCACAAGTTCAGTACAAAGACTTGTGAGTATCTCAGCAGAAGTTAGCTCAGGCACAGTCCATCTTAGTAACAGTCCAGTGTGCAACATTGGGCAGATTGCTTCTGATGGAAGATAACCCTGCGAGCATACAATACTGCGTGGCTTTAGCCCACTTTGACCTGAACTGATCAGCAGATTAATTAGTCCTCATCTGGGAAACACAGGCAGCAGTGAAAACAGTTATTCTACTTGCATGTGACACCATTTACCACCGATGCCTATCCAGTGATTTACTGGTTACCTATCAGAATGCAGTAAGGTTTTGCTACTAGCTGTGGGTTTGGAATAGGAGAACCATGTAAGTAAGGGAAGGCCCATTGGGTACTTTTTTGGTTGGGGTTTTCTTTCAGTATTTGAATTTATTTTTTTCTTCAAGAGGTGGAATCTCTAGTTTAAACTTTCCAGCATGTATAAGCCAGCCCAGACTCATTATAATAAATAAAAGTAGATGCTTCTTCCTAATTTTGATTCCATCTTTGTTAGGGTTGAATCCAAAACAATGTAGATTCTTGCTGACGTCCAGCAGAGAGCCATGAAAAATAGTGGCAGTTTGCTTCCTTGAAGATTACACGATATTCTGTGTTTAAAAATGTAGTAAGGGAAACACACAAAACATGAAGCATTAGAAAAATTTCTGAATAGTTTGAACAGAACTCGTTAAAAGCATCAAATAAGTTTTAAAGCAAATACTGAGCGTAGATGAAAAATAATCTGTGACTGTATTTCCCTCTCTCCTTATTGACTAATTGACATAAAGTTCTGTTTCACGTGGCTGGGTTACTGTTAAGAAGGTTTACTATTATTGCACTTGGTAGTACAAAAAGATCACTTTTTCTTCCTTTCATACAGTGAAGGTTTCTGCCCAGTTACAGCTAACCAGGCAGACATACCACTTCAGTCCTTTCTGTGGTCTTTTCAGCAGATATGTCTTCCTTCAAGTACTTCATGTTACACTGCCTAACAATTCCCTATCTACTATTATGGTCTTACTTTCAATATAAGTCCCTCGCTTTCTGCAATGTCCTCTACAGTTCTGTTGCTTTCCAGAGCCATTAAGTGGATACAGGTGTGGGGTGAGGAAGAGGAAGCAATTACACTAAATATCAAAGCTCCAGCTCTGTACTGATATGAGGTGGAAAATACAAGTAGCAGAACTTGTTAACTGTGTCAGCATGTCTGAGTAACAGGGAAAAGAGATAGAAATATGTTGTTAGAAATGCCACAGCGGTGTGTTACCCACTCCTTTGTTTGAATTACAGAAATAAATTTCAGTTATCCTTTTACTAAGTTTATTAGGTTTAGGTGCAGTCTTGCAAACTTTTAGAAGTATACTTACGTTTGCTCCATAAAGATAATCTAATGTGATACCAGTATAATGCTTTTGTCAAAGTTAGCACGGTTATTTTTGCATGAGATAAAATCATAGAAAGGAAAATGAATGGAGCCATATTCTGACTGCAGTAGTAGCTTGTGTTCTAAATAGTATTAGGGCCTCTGTAATGTGCCTAATCTGTTCTGAAGAAAGAAACTGTAGAAGTTATCTAAAAAATATTAAAAAAAACCAATTGAATGTATCTTTTCCTCCTTTTCTTTTTCTTTTTTCTTTTTTTTTTTAAGAATCCCATCTGAACTGTGTATTTCTGAACATATAGTAATAGTTACAGGATCAATCCAACACTACTGATATCAATGCATCCTTATGAATTTAGCAAGATTAAACACATAACCACCAAGGTTTTTGTTTAGGTTCCAAGAGTTTTTCTCTTGATGCTATTCTACTGGAGGGTGTTCCTGCTTGCTTTACAAATTTCTGATCTATGATTTAGTTAGGTGTAATAGGTTATAAAGAGCAATGCTTCCAAAAGCAATATATTTTGTCACAAATGATATAGATACACCATTTTTTTTGCAAATAACTTTTGGGGGGTTTTGTTTGTTTGTTTGTTTTGGGTTTTTTGTTTGTTTGGGTTTTTTGTTTGTTTGGGTTTTTTGTTTGTTTGGGTTTTTTGTTTGTTCGTTTTTGGGGTTTTGTACTGCCCAGTTCTTTCCCTTCAAGTCATATCATGAAATGAGCCTGTACTTCACAAATGGCAGCAGTGAAATTAACTTCTAACTACAGGAGGAATGAATCTCATAAAATAGAACCATGTTCTCATCTGACATTTTGGAGTAGCAGGTGTGTTCTTAAAGCAGATGCCATGGGCATAATGCAAGTAAACTTTTCTGAACAGTGGAAAATTTCTGTTTCTATGCACCTAAGGAAGAATAAATTAAAGGCTATATTGGAGACTGATGCAAAAACTGTTTGTCTTATGCAGGCCTTTTGACACAATCTCTTACTGAACAGTTTTGCCAACAGCTTCAAAAAGAACATGGTGGGGCTTCAGATTGGAGCCATTTGAATTTCTGCTTTTCAGAAGGGACACATGTGTCTGTAAATCTGATTGGCTACAGCCTGGAATGACATGGGCGAATTTTCAGAATGAATTTCTGAAAATCATACTCCTTAAGGAGAAAGCAAAAATTAGATCCTGAAATACTGACACATCCATTTCCGAAAACTGGCCTAAATAAAAAAGGAGCTGATAAGTCACCGTCTCAGTCAATGGAAACGCTTCTACTTATCACTAATGGATGCTGCATCAGACTCGACATGCCTACAGCAAGTGAATTCTGACATCAAGAAGAATGCACTTCATTTCATAAAAGGAAGAGGGAATATTTATGTTCAGAAGAATAGGTGATGCAAGTATATAAAGGTCCAAACTATTTTCTAGCGCTCTCTGACCTTTCCTCCTATTTTTTATTATGCCATTTTCAAGGCTATTTAGGTGTGACTCAGCTTGCTCTCCCTTCCTTTGCAACCACCTTCCAATCACAAAAATAAGCTGAAGTGGATAACAGCTCTGGCCTTTTGCTCCCAGTACTCTACTACAGTGTGTTGTTTTAATGGAATGACTTAGGTGGTCTCAGTTCAGATCCCAGTTGACTGTAGACCGTATTATAAGACCACTGTGTACAGATCCAGTGGAATTGGCAGCCTTTGCCTGAAATAAATCCAGGGCCAAACAAACATAAAGAATGAATTATTTCTTGCTTCTAGAGAGGGTCTCTTTAGGTCAGGGTTGAAAGCATTGGCAGGCCAGTGTAGGGAAGCTTCCACTCCAGCTGCTGCCTGCATTGAAATTAGACTGTCGATAAATAGAGGACTACAGTTTTCAGGACTGCCAACTCCTTAACCTTCATTAGCACAAATATTTGCTCAAGATTTTATGAATGTTGTATTTTCAATGTCTACTATTGAGTTTCATTCCTAGAATGATAGTCTTCAGGATAAAATATCAGAGAGTTGTCTTTTTCTGTAACAGACACGCAGCAGCATGAGCAAAGCGTACGACAGTCTGCAGTTTTCAAAGATAAGTTTCTGTAATTTCTCAAAGCATTTCCTCTTATCTATGAGTGTTGGTCTATATAGTAAAGAGGTAGCTTGAATTTTCCTTTATAAAATAAGCAGGAGGCCCACAGGGACTCATAAGCTGACTTCAAAGAGCTGCTTTCTTAGGCCACTCCTTGTGGGTAACTAGGAATCCTTGGAGAGCTGGGTTAGTCTGTAGTCTTGGCAGGGCTCACCAGGTCTGGTGCAAGCACAGGTAGTCCTAGGCATCAGTAACTCTAATTTTAATAAAAACAGATTTATGTGGTCATAAAGGAAAAGTTTCCCAGTGAGCCAGTTCTATACATGCCTAAATACCTAGCCCATATGCACAGAGAAATAGTGTCTTTTTACTTATATACTTCCACCACATAAACAATAGAGATGACTTTGGATAAAGATCTTACCACAGTATATGTTCACTTGCTGAAGTTTCTTAGCAGATGCACATAGACTTGACCTAGTATTTGGAACAGATAAAAATAAAAAAAAAAATGGGAGTGAGTATCCCACAAGTAGATAAGTCATAGAAAAGAACCCCTGTCACCCAGAACAGCATTTCACTTTTGGATAATAGCTCTTCATATTTCCTGATCATGAATCTAGTGCAGCGTCAGCAAAATGTGCATCTGATACTTATGTTAGGATGATCGCTTGCAAATGTCTTTTCACACCTGGGGATCTCTTCTAACTCTGACTTTCATCACCCTACAAGCAGAGCTTAACTATAGGCAAGGGACACTCAGCTCTCCTGCTATGACAGCTGCTTTGGCAGCTTTCCAGGTATTTGAGGGCCATGCCCTAGCTCACAGAAGCGGCAGCTGACTGGGGTCAGATGTCAAAACCCTCTCCATCTTTTTTCTAAGCAAAATATAAGGCAGATTTAAAACAGCATCAACAGTGAAAAATTAGCTATATTGAGATTTCATCAGTTTTTGACATTATGTTAAAGACAAGGATTTACCCAAACTATGGAGGACTTAACAGTGTGTTGCAGATGTCTTGCTAAAACAGCAAGGCAGTCATAGCTGACATCATCTAATGGCATAAGAAAGGTAGGGACTGACAGAAGAGACAGTATTTTTTCAAACTTGTTTGACAGACATGGAGAATCGGGCAAGCTTTGAGCATGTAGAATCTTCAGGGCTGGAATAGAAACAAGACTGTTCAAAACTAAGTATGAACTGAAGACATTTGTTCCATGCTTGACAAGATGTACTGAGGGAAACAATGGCTGTAGTGAGCAGGGGAAGAAAGGATAAGGTCGTTATCTCTGGTGGGAGAAGAAAGGGGGTGATAATTGTTCTTCAGGTGATGTCCCCCATGCAGTATTTCAAGTTAAGCCTGCAGAGTAGGGCTGTTGCTATGGCCTTTTTTTCAATACCCTTTTAATTTTGTTGCTTAAAACCACCGTTCTTCGTTTCTGCTACCAGATCATTTTAAATGGTTCAAGAAAAGTTTGTGTTATTTTTAGAACAAAATATGCTGTTATTCTTTGAAAAAAGTTTAGATGGATGTTTTTGATCCTCTTTACTAAACACAGTAAATGCTTTTTCCAGCAAATTATCTGTGTGACGTTCGTTAAAAGCATGCCTAAAAAGGGAATGCAACACTCATGGACATTTATCTAAAGAAAAAAAAAATCTGTTGCATTCTCACTCAGGTCTCATATCATATGGAATTTTATTGCTCAGAATCAACATCTGTGTAGACCATACTGGTCATGATTCATGTAAGTAGTGCACCATGTAATGGTAGGGTTTAGCCCTGAAAAATACTATCAAATTATATAACTCATCTTCTAAACCACAGAGAGATGCATGGCAAATACCAAGGGATCCAGTTTAGAGTAATTCTCAGCTGAGCTGCAAGGACATGTCATTATTGTGAAGACCTACCTATGATATTTACTGGTGTAGTTACCACATAAGTCAAATCTACTTCAGGTCTCTGTACTCATTCTCTCCATGTAATGTATAGCCATTAGTTTCTGTCATGTTTTTTCTCCTGGAATTCTTCTATCTGTTGAGTTTTCAGCTCGTGTTTCCCATTGCATCCTTATTGCAGCTGCACAAAGGAAGGGCTCAGCCTACTTCTCACACAGGAGGGTCCTGAGGGGAGGGTCAAAAACCTTCCATACTATCCATCTTCCCTGTCCTCCACTTCCTTCAACATGCAGGTAGTTTTGATCACTTTGTTTTCTCTAGTATCATATACTTTTGGACTGCAGTCCCTGTGGACAACACAGCCAGTTGAGCCAGCAAACCTGACACTGTCAGTACTACAATTTCAGATTTCATTATTAAGTTTGCACATGACATCACAGAAAGAGAGTCTACTTGTTTATCATAATAAATGTAGTGGCTAAAAGCTGAGGAAAGGGTCTATGTACTTCCAAAATGAAGGGCAACAACCTTAAGAGATAATTGTATTTCTTGGTACTTGCATAGACCAATGTGAACATACAAAGGCAAGGCACAACCGTGGCATAAATGGTCACCAGTGATACTGATGGCAGAGAAGGCAAAGAATAGTAGGGTGAAATTAAAGTTTGGGAAGAAACATTGATAGATTCTCTAGATGTATTTGTGACACTTTGTGAGTGAAATAGTTTTGTCAGCTTTTCTGCTGCATTTTGTAATTTGTAGGTCTAGGTGCTAAGGCTTTTGCTAATAACCTTTTTGTTCCACTGTGCCAATATCTTACACTTAGAAATTTTTCATTTTCATCAGAAGTAGTCTTGATGTCTTTGTTCCCTTTACTGAATTTAAACCTTCTCAGAACCAGCAGATTTCTTCAGTGTTAACATGTTTCACAGGACAAGACTGTCATAGTTTTAACTGAAGCTGAACGCAGTAATCTAGATGCTGGACTGCAGGTTTTTTTAAAAAAAAACCAAATATCTTCCTTTGAAAAGATAGGTTTTAAAAAAACCCCACCCTATATTCCTTTGAAACAAATAATGAGGTTTTTGCTTTTCAAGTGTCTGGTTAGACTGTTGTCTTAGCAGTACCTGCACTCTTTTTCTAGTCTCTTCATCATATGAAGGTTCAGTAATATTTTCTCAATTTGTTTGTGATGTCCAGGTCTTTTTTTCTATTTTCCATACTAGACCTGTTGGAGTGGGTCCGGAGGAGGGCCACAAAATTGGTCAAAGGGCTGGAACAAGTTGCCTGTGAAGAAAGGCTGAGAGACTTGACCTTGTTCAGCCTGGAAAAGAGAAGGCTCTGGGGATGCCTTATTGTGTCCTACCAGTTTCTGAAGGGGGCCTGCAAGAAAGCTGGGGAGGGGCTTTTTACAAGGGTTTGTAGTGATAGGATGAGGGTAATGGTTTCAACCTGGAAGAGGGTACATTCAGATTGGAAATTAGGAAGAAGTTCTTCATTATGAGGGTGATGAAACACTGGCACAGGCAGCATGGCTGACTGTTTTCCAACTTAGTTAATGTATTTAATCATCCTTCAAAAAACATTCATCTGACATGATGTTGAAAGAGTTGTAGTTCATCAGCAAACTCTTTCAGAGGTTGAGGGAATTGAGGGATAGTCACATTGTCTCTGTGCATTTAATGTCATCCGTCCAAGAGAGATTCTGGCTTCCAGGGGAGTTTTATTTCTCTCCCTTAACCATACAGGGAGAATAGAGATGGAATTCCTACTTTAGACATAAACTAATTTAAATTAATTGTAAAAATACAGGCTTCCCACTTTCACATCCCTTATCTTCAGAGTAACTGCTGTCATCTAAGTAATCTTAAATGTGGGTTTACTGTTTGTTCATGTAGAATGCAGTTAGTTCAGAGATTTCTGGGAAGCAGTATTTTTGCCATGAGAAGTAGCTTTTAATATTGACAACTTAACTGGCCTTACTATGAGAATGATGCTATGAAAACAATGCTCTTTAATTTTCTTCAAACTTCTTTATTATCTCTGGAAAGCTTTTGAAGAGATTGAAACCAGGCATAATTATCAAGAAGCCGTCTCAATAATGCTAGAAAATTCTGGCTAAATAAGGTTTGATTCCTATTTTGAGTTGTCTCTTTAACACTGTTGCTGTAAAAGTGATTCTTCATGTCACTGCATGGCATAGGAATGCACATTAATTTATCCGTACTCTTAGAAAATTAAGTTTAGCACTTGAGGCCTTTGACCTTGTCTGAGAGGGTGAAAAACTACCTAACTTCTTTAGTTTTAAACTCTGAAAAGTTGTTATAGAAGCAAAGAAGTTGTCAAATTTAGGCTAAATATAACACTTTCCATTGATAACAGACCTGCCCACAACTTCTTTTTCTTGAAAAGGTGTGTATGCAGAGGTCATAATGAAAAAATCAGCTTTCACAATTTGTACTAAATAAGACATGCCAGGATATTACAGTCCCTGTCATATGAATTTCAGTGATTTCTACAAGGTGGCAATGAATTAATCAATTGTATCATTCATATAGAAGCAATAACTGCAATAATCATTCTGCAAGTTGATCATCATAGAAGAAGGAACCTGTATAATTTTCTATTCAAAGGGGCAATTTCTTTTAGAAGTCCTTTCATACACTTTCCTCAGGGACATCTTCTAGGATGGCTTGTGATCAATGACCACAAAATCATTTTCCAAACAGTTTCATTTCTGTTCTGATATTAACAACTTGAGACCCCTTGTACAACCAAGTCAATGAAAGTTTTCTGTTGAAAGGGAGATCACCTCCTAGCTACTCTTTTAATAAGAAAATAAGATGGTGGTTCTGTGCTGAGTAAAATGATTCACAGTGATTATTGCCTTGTACTATAGCTTTTGAATCTGAAAGCTCTTGCAACATCATGAATTCCATGTAAAGAGCAATGACTCTTCTAAATGATCAATCTTCAATTACTCAATGTTTCATTAAAAAACCCTATTTTGTACGACTGTAAGTGCAAATGTCATCTTAGAAAAACATTTGTGCAAAGTCTCTTACAAAGTACTATTTTTTTTTTAAGGATTATGTGGGTTTACCTAACATTAGTCTGTTTCCTTCCTTATTATTTCTTAAGCCATTGACATTAATAAAACTTGTATGCAAGAGAGAAGACCTGGAAGACAAGAGTCAGGGTCAAAAGTAACATAGCAACCCTCTCAATACTTACGAAATCTGGCAATTAACATTATGGAGAAGAAAAGTAGAGTGGCTGCCAATAGGGTTTCACAACAGTAGATGGAAGGAAACTCTCTGTCCTTTTGCTAATGCTATGAAGCTGAAGATGGAAACTCAGTGGCATCAGTTTGGAGCAGCAGTGTTGTAAATAATGTAAAATGGCCTCCTAGTGCTGGGAAGCTCACTGTTAGTAGACTGGGGTGGTAAAATTCTAGTTAGCAGATGTGCCAGACCTGTAAATTTGTGTGCCTTAGTTGTAAAGGAAAGGCCATAAAAACAGCTTTGCAGAAGAATTGCAGGCATAGGGAAAAGAGAAAGACTTCCTGTAGTGTCTCTGAGGGGCATAGGGGGTGCTGTCCCAGTTTTGCTTTCTGGCATCCACCACTTGACCTATCTTCTTTATTCCTTCTGGCAGAACAAGTTCTACACAAAAAGGGAGGGTAGCGCTTCCAATCTGGTAAACACACATCCTGAAGTAGCATTGTGTTCTCTTCCCTGGATGACCAAGTGAGGTAGCTGGCATTTGTTGTGCATATGTTTGGTTTAATTCAGAGTATGGTACCATGTAATTTTTAAGGATGTGGATTACCATCAAACTAGATTTTTATATTTGAAGTCAGGCCTAAGTGCATGTTCTTTGTCTCCTTTATTGTTTCAATGCGTGTAGAAAAAAGCACATCAGTGATACCCAAAAACAACATACAACATCTATTGAAACGGCATATAACCCACAGTCTGTGGCAACTCTCCAGGTCCACAAATGATCCTAAATTATGGTAATAACACAGCTAATTATAGCTTTGTTTGCTTGCTTTGTTTTGGGGGGTTTTTTTGGTTGTTGTTTGGTTTGTTTTTTTGTTGTCATTGGGTTTCTTGTAAAATAAGAAACATATTGTTAAACACACAAAGAACTTAATTTCATAAGCACTCAAGAATGCTAATCTTACCCAGTATAACACCTGGAGACTGAAACTCCTGTTTGTGTCATAGATTGTTTGCCCAATACTTTGCTTCCGAACATGCAGTTTCCACTGTTACGCTTTGCTGGATATTGATAATGATGGTCCTTATGCCAGTGAGAGAGAGGAATGCTCATAATATTTCTTTGGTCTGATGTCACCCCACAAGCAGCTGGGTTATACAAAGCTGTGGTGAGAAAGACTGTAGTAGATGAAATCAAGCCTTCCCACAAAACTCTATTAAAGACACTGAAAACATACATATTCTCAAGCGAACTTCAGTGGCATGCAAGCAATTGTCATACAATGTCATTGAGGAACATGGAATAAAACCGAGTGGAACACCTTTTTCTAGTAGACTTGAAGGCTGTATTCAGTAATTCTCCCTCTGGCTGCCATCCTTTCCATTCATTTCTCCATTATCCCACTTTTTCCATGCTATTTTTCTTGTTATTCTAGGTCTAAGGAATTTAACTTAATGGTCTATTCAGCACACCACCTTCTCCATTCCATATCCATACTAGGTCACTTCCAGGACTTTATCAAAACCAGTCTTGATTTCCTCTCCTTTATGGGACTTCCCTTTCCTTCTCCAGCATGGAGTGACCTGAGACCTTCTCTCCTGTTAGCTTATATGCTGTGTGCCAGCATTATTACTCATGTCCTCTGCTGGCCTCTCTCCAAAACTCTGACTCAGTGGCAGTGACTGACTGACCTTTCATTCCTGTCTAGCCTCCTTCATCTCCTTATTTTGCCTCTTACCCAGGACTCATCTCTCATCTGCTTCCTCTGTCTGAGCAATGCTCACACACTCACAACTCACACTCTCAGCCAAGGATCTGCAAGTTCCTTAGCAAAGATATGTCACAAAAAGTCTACCCTGTTACCTATGCAGTGATAAAAGCACAGCTGTAAGACATCCTTGCCAGCTTTTGTTCTGCAAGTTGTGGCCAGAAACGTGTCACTAAACCTTTTCAGTGTCATCTTTGAGAACATTTAAAATACACTTGTGTGACATAAGCGTGAGGGACACCCATTCAAGTAGAAATGGTGGTGAAGTAGAGGTGGATGCATTTTTGCAGAGGTCATGAATACAACTGAAGTTTTAATTGGGATGTAGCATGACGTAGTTTGCTTTTTTGTGCTAGTTTACCTTTTGCCACAGAGGAAGTTTTATTAATTCTAAATAGCCACAAAGACAAACATCTGGGCTCATCTTCAGGTTTCCATTCTGCAAGCATCCCTAAAATGGGAAGATCATTCTCTTTTGAGAAGCACCATTAGTATTCAGAATATGTTAGCATAGGGAAGTTTAAATTTTGACCGATGAAAGAGTATAATAGTGTAATCAGTGGCATATCTTTTTAAAATGTCTCATCCTCGTAGCTTTTTTCGCTCTTCAGAATAAAAATTACAAAGATTTTCTGAAAGATCTGTGCAAGAATGTGTTCATGTTGAGGTTACCCTTATGAATTGCAGGTATTCTGAGGCAACCTATAAGCAATTAAAATTAGTAAGTATCCTTCCAGTCACGGACTCCAACAGTTAAGAAACTGCTGCTTAACAAAACACATGTACATTTTTAATACTTACTCCATAAATCAAGCATATAAACTTCCAATGGCCTTCAAAGTTTCTCATCAGAGTTAAAGTGACTCTCACCTATTCATCAAAACCATTGGTTTGTTTTATTGACAGCCACGCAGGAGCATTGATCTGAGGGATTGGTGAACTGGCAACTGCTCTTCAGCTTTCAGCCTCTTTGAGTCCAGCTGGGAAATTACAGAAGTAGACATTTTCTCTCCAAGTCTTAGGCAAACCAGAAGGGAAGGGAATCATAACATTTCTTTCCAATAATTTGTCTTTTAATCCTTCAGCTTCAGAGATAAAGGGTAATCTTTGGACACTGAGAAACAGATTTCACTATTTTTTGTTTTCCAGGGAATTTGGTGAATAGCCCCTCAGATAAGCCGAGTTAGCCCATTAGCTGCCCTATTAAAGCCTTTCAGCAGAGCTTTCTAAACAATTCTTAAATGTGTTGAAATCTAGACAGAACATGGAAGCTTTTTTTCCATGAAACAGAAACCAGTCAGTGTTAGCATTTAAACTGGATTGAATAGTGGAGTACTTGGAAACATTGCAGAGACTCTAAAATAGAAAGGAAAAGAATTGATTCTTAACATCCCCATATGTTTTTCATCTTTACTGGCTCACGATTCCTTTAGGATTTCCACAGTAACAAGTGGAGAGCTGAATGAGCTATCCAAGATGAGCAAGCATTATCTCTCACTTTAGAGGTGGAGAAACAGAAGCAGTGAGAAAGCAAAGGACAAAGCAAGGGACAATAACATGTTCGGGAAAAGAATTCAGACTCTTTAATTCCCTTTCCTAACTAGCTCAGACTTTCCATTGCAAATGTGACCGTGTGGTTAAGGTGTTACCTTTTACTCATAGACTATTCTTATTCAGCTAAAGAGTTTGGAATTGTCTTATCTTAATAAATTCATCTTACTGCTTTAAACCTAATTAATTTTCTGCTCTGTATCTTTGCTGTCATTAACTCCAGAAGCCCTTTGGTCTAACTCTGTAGGACGTATATGTCAGAATTTACCAACTCCTATTCTCATCTTCAGTTCATGTGCTCCAACTACCTTTACAATTTGTCATTCCTTTCTTCCTGTCCTCCACAATTCTCTGACTTAATTTCCTTTTACTACCAAGTGGCAAGAAGAAGGAAGCAGGAGTTTTTCCCATCATCATCTTCAGCCTTTGACCCTAGTATAGGTATGTAAGAAAAGGCCCAAAAGATATAAACAAGCATTGCAGAACACGTTGACCATCACTTTCTGTAGAAAACACCAAGCAGCGCATTCAAAGCTGCCATCTGCATGTTGCCCATCAGAGTCAGGACAAAAGTGTAATGTTTCAGAAGGGCTCCCTAATTATATGTTACATGACTCTTGCATGCAGTCAAATCTCACTTTGGTAAAGGTTTCATTATTTATGAACTGATTTTGTGTAGTAAGTGTATCTACCATTTTCCTCCGGTCTTTGAGGTTTTAAACTTAATGGTGTTTTACAAGTGTTGGTAACACTTCTAGTGTTAAAATCCAGCTGACCCCATTCATACACAATCAGAATAGCTTCCTGTTACTATACTACTTAAAAAGCCAAACATTCTCACCACAGACAACTTTAACCTTCTGGCTTGAAATTTATATTGATTCTGTCACTAATATACTTGCTTTTGATATGAGTCTTTTAGGTGGATGTGCAGAGTTCTTTAAATGTCATTGCAGCAGATATTCCTCTGGGGTTTTTCTCTCCTGTTTCACTCTGGATTTTAGTTGGGTTTTTTTTCCTTGGAAAGGTACATGAAAGGGAAATCCTTGTATAGTCAAATGTTTGTTTTACCATCTGAAGCTTGCAAAGGGTCCTTAGCTTGGGCTGATTTGTTCTTGAAGAGCTGTAATTATTCATGGAAAGAAAAAAAAAAGCCTTTGTCACTAATAGGCTTCTTGGTGCTTCTTGCAACAGTCTTTATTATTCCTTTCTACATAATTTTCTATTGATGAGGTGAAAAAAAGGCTTCCTCTGCTGTTGAGACAGAAAAGGGAATTGTTCTTTTTTCACATTTACCAATGCTTGTTGCGTTCCTTATGTGTTTAAAGGACAAGGATGCAGAAAATGATGTTATTGATGGCATCACCATGGCAACAGTTCTTTGGAATAACACATTCTGGCATTGTTATACTGCACACACAAAAAAGGGGGGACTTTCTTTTAAGCACAAACAGATTGTGCCCCTTTTAAATGCACCCATGAACTTTGCTTTTCTGAAGATTTACAGACTGGTTTGGGGCAGAAAGGATTCTGACATCATTTACCTCTCTGTGTACATCACATTATGGTGTTAAAAAAAAAAAAAAAAAAAAAAAAAAAAAAAAAAAAAAAAAAAAAAAAAAAAAAAAAAAAAAAAAAAAAAAAAAA
>JANHGN010026456.1:2884-21918 GCA_024605025.1 Megaceryle maxima
CCCAAAAAAACCCCACAAAAAACCCACAAAAACAAACAAACAAACAAACAAACAAACACCACAAAAAAACAAACCAAGACAAAAACACAACACCACCAACAACCCAGCTTTCCTCTCAAAATCCTGTGCCTTCTCCTGCAAGCAGAGGAGGTGGTCTGCTCAACATAGCCCATCCTGGAAGGGCTCCAGTTTACCCTGGAAAAGCATAATCCCAAACTCTCCATTGCAGAAAGTCAAACCACGTCGTCATAAATTTCTCAGGTAACAAAGTGCTCCTGTTCAGTACCATGAGCCAAACTGGGATCCTCAAACATCCCAGAGCATGGCCAACAAGACAGCCCAAGCAAGACTGTTTCCACATGCACACTCCCCAGCAGAATCTGTGACTTGGTCAATGCCACCAAGAGATTTGGAGATTGGTCTCCAGCAATCACCTTCTACTAGATTTAAGTGAAATTCCTGCAAGAGTGTTTGGCAGTCACCATCTGCAAGTCCCCACACCAGCAGGGTTTTTTGTAAGCTTGCAAAGGCATACTTGTCCTGTTCCCAAAACCATGAGCTATTTACAGTGCATTTATCAGCTCAGCAAGAGTTGCACATAGCAAAAGGGAGGCAGAAGTATGACAAGTTCCCTGTCAATCATCCACCTTGCTTTCTGAGCATGGTGAATGCAGGGGATGGAGAGCACAGCCCGTGCCTCCTGGGAGAGGCATAGAGCTGAAGGGAACAAGGGACAGCCCCATACATTACACATACATGTTATTTAATCTTACACCAGTGCTTTTTGATACCTAAAGAGTCAAAAGGATGGGTCCAGACTCTTTTCAGAGGTGACCAGCAACTGGCCAAGGGGCAACAGACACAAACTGAAACCCAGGAGATTCCATCTGAACAGGAGGAGAAACTTCTTTCCAGGGAGGGTGGCAGAGCCTGGCCCAGGCTGCCCAGAGAGGTTGTGGAGTCTCCTTCTCTGGAGAGGTTCCAAACCCTCCTGGACAATGTGATCCTGGGCACCCTGCTCTGGGTGACCCTGCTGGAGCAGGGGGGTTGGACCAGATGATCTCCAGAGATGCCTTCCAACCCCTACATTCTGTGTGATTATGATTTTAGTCCATCTGCCTCCTTTCACGTGCATGTACCCACCTCCTCACAGCTGCTGCACTCAAGCATCCCCCAGCTACCCATCCCTCCACACCACGGTGGCACTGAGCTGCTGAGTCAGGGAGCACATAAGGCCTTTAGCCCAAAAACCCCACACCCAGCCACAATCCGAGCACTGAGCCAGCACTGCTCAGGGCTGTCACTCCTCAGCAGCCCCAACCGCTGGACTTGCTGAGTTGGAAGTTCTCCTTGGCCCTACACTGTCATGGGTTAAACAGAAGGAGATGCCGAGGCAGCCAACTTCAGGGGGACCCACTGCTGAGCATCCCACCAGGTGTTGGAGGCATTCCAGTGATGCTCACAGGAGGAGATCCCAGCAAGCTGTTGGGGAGGAGAGCTGAGAGCCTCAGGTGCACACTCTCCTGCCCAGAAATAACTGAGGGAATCAAATAGCAGGCAGCCTTGGCAGGATCACCAGGGAAGCCTGGCCTTCCCACCTGTCAGGCACCTTTCCCAGCTTCACCACCATCTCCTGACACTCACACTGCCTGAGGGGTGGTCAAGCCTTACAATTAAATCCCGGTCGTTTTCCCCCCTGTCATGCACTGCTCAACCTCAGCAGGCTTTACAAAGCAGAGTCCCCTCTCCTAGTTTTAAGCAGGGCACACAGGACCAAGGTTTGACCCATGGCAGGAGGGACATTTCCCCAGCCCATCCAGACAACCATGCCCCTAACATGGTGCAGCCCAAGAGCAAAGCCAAACGTGTGCTATCAGCTTGGGTGCAATGATTAAAACATTTTCCACTCTTTTAAGACAACATTATTCCAGTGATGCTAAAATGTTATCACTGGGATGAAGGGAAAGTGGAATTGCACTCATCTGAATGGCCTCTTTTGTCATGCATTTTGCAAGGCATTGAGGCATGAAAGCTTTCAGAGAAACTCTGGTGAATCCAAGCTAGATGGTTATAAGGCTAGTTACAGACCTGACATGATGGATCATCTTCATTTTCCCATTCCTGTCCTGCATACAGCAAATCCATTTGCTGGGCAATTAGACTCCAGCCACTATATTATGCTAAGAAGACACTCCTTTTGCAGCAGAGGGGACCCCCAACCACAACAAACACAGAGCATTGCCTGCCCAACCCCACTTGCTGACAAACCCAGGGCTACAGGACACCTCACCTGCAGCAATGCCACCTCCCAGGCACACCCGTAAGCATCATGCCTTACCACAGACCTCTAGGAACTCACCTGGCATCAATATCTCCTCACCCTTACCCACAAGCCTTTTGTGATTAAAGAAAATGGCCTTGGAATGATTTTCCTTAAGGCGGTGAGCAGCACAATAAAGACAGACAGCCCCTCTCCTGCAGACACTTCTTCTGAGGGCTGTTAACCAGCCAGTACTCCTGCTTTCAGAGTGAAACACTAACAGAACCAGCAGCTGGCACGGGCTTTCCCAGTGCCCTGTCTCACCTGTGCCACCGCAGCCCAACCAGTCATTATCCATCCTCCTCTCCAGACATCTCCCCTCTCTCCTGCAGTTCCTTCCTTGATCCCTTCAACTGCTTTCTTCTTTCTCAAGCTCACATCCCAGGCACGTGCGGGTGGGTGAGCGCTACCATTCCTTCTGGGAGAAATAACTGACAAGAGGGCCAGTCCACCTGAAAATTGCTCTCCCCAGACCTAACTGGAACAGATGGGCATTGATGATGTTTTGGGAGAAATTAATCAGCCTGGACCGGCGGCAGCACCAGCAGCTCCCTCGGCCCAATCTCATTTAATGAATTCCGAGCTCTCTGTCTTAATATCTCCTGACAAGACTAATTTACTCTTGTAAGTGATTAGAGGGGGGAATGATCTCTTAATTGTTGCTTAAGATTCCTTTCAGCACAGCAGGCAGCAAGCGGGAATTTCTGGGTCTGGGGAAAGGTGAGGCTGTGCCCAGGGATGCTGCAGGGAGGGGAGGAAGGGGCTGCAGGGGGCCTTTCCTCAGTGCCATGGTGATGGGCACTTCTTATAGACCTCAAGAAAGGAGCTAGGTTTTTTCCAGGTAAGAGCTGCCATACTCTGTTCTACTACTCACACCCCAGTCAGGATATAAGAAAGGTGTTTCCAGATGAAGGCTTTTTTTTTTTTTGGGTGTTTAAAGTTAATAAGCCTGACTCAGAAAACATCTAGCAACAGCAGAAAACACAGAAACACTGTTTGTCAACACTTTCAGGGTTGACATTTCCCTCTGGTGCATCTGGAAACAAAATCTCAGGGTGCAATATTCTGAAGAGTGAATTTTATTTCTGTACAGTGTAATACAAAGCTTAAAACAAAACAAAACCAAACCAAAAACCACCAAACTAAAATTCAACACCCAAAGTAATTCCAAGAACAATTTTACTTGCACAATATTTCACTGGAAAGCAGACTATCAGAAATCTTCCCCCATTTTCTGCCAAAATAGGAGTTGAGTCCAATTCCCATAAGGTATTTCAAGCTCAAGTACTTCTAGAGCTATGTACTCAGTGAGGAAGCATTTCCATTAAGCAGTTCCCAACCAGCTCTTCACAGCTGCTTCCTTCCCTGGGACTTGCCCAGGGCACATCCAGCACTAAGTGTGTTTGCAGGGACATCAGCAATTGAGGGGCAAGGAGCATACAGATAGCAAAGCAAAGCAAACAGGTGTGAAGTGACCTGTAAGGGGTGGGCTCACTGAAAGAGGCTGTGAAAAATGACAAGGATGCAAGAAATTGGTAGGAAAAAAAATTAGAAAAAAAAAAAATAATGAAATCAGGTCCTTCCTTTCCTGACATCATTTGCAGCTTGTCTTCTGTGGTGCTGTGAGTAAAGGTGGCTGAGCAGCGGATTTCAGTATTATTTCCCATTGCAAATAAACCTGAGCATCATTGCAAGACAAAACCCCCCAGGCAAATGGTTGTGGCTCCAATAAGCCTTCTTCTGAGGACACACCTCTGCATAGAGCTCAGCTGCCACTCAGCACTTTCCACACCATCTAGCCAAAACTCGCCACCAAACCTCTGCATCCTGCCTACTTGCTCAGACATCACCTCAAATCCCACAAGCGGGACACCTTGGGCTGCAGAAGATGCCACCGAGGGGACACACAAGAAGAGTCGTCATCTCAGCTGGAAGGCTGCTGGAAGCAGTCTCCAGAGTTCTCCAACTCTCAACAGCTCCAGGGATGACTTAGATGTGGCAAGAGCCCTTTTTTAAGGAGGGTGCTGCTCAGGCTGCATGGTTGAAGGCGGCAGTAGATGCGAGAAGGGGCCTCCATAGCCTCTATCCCAGCTGCCCTCCCCTCCCAATCGATTCCTCCCGCATTAAAAGCCAGTCACGAGCCCTGATTGAAGAGCACAAGTTTAATGGACTGAGAGCCTGGAAAGAGGCCGAGAAATGACCGGGTCGATTTCTGCATTTACTAAAAACCGATCCCTAGCTAAATAAAGAAAGAAAAATAAGCTACATCTGTCAATCAAAAGAAAAACATTCTTTAATTTTTTTCCATCAGGGAGGTCAGCAGCAGTGGTCCCCCTGCCCACAGGCATGCCCCACTTACCCACAGGAGTGTCCTCATTGATCAGCAGGTAGGTGTCGAAGAAGTAGTTCATGAAGTATGGCAGCCGATTGCCCCGACCTGGGGAGAGGAAGGACAGAAGCAAGGTGTTATTTCCCTGGCAAGTCACGGACAGGCCAGCCTGGCTGGGAGAGGCTCTGGGCACAGAGAGATGCCCACAGGGCACCAAGCTCACTCCTTGGCACTGTGCTGGCGAGAGGTAACTCTGGCATGAGAGCAGAAAACACACCGTGTGGTCCCCTGTAGAACCTGGCTGGGGAGCTGCTTCCCTCCGCCGGCTTTTCGGGGGTTTTTTGTTGGTTTTTTGTTTTGGTTTTTTTTTTTAGTAAGATGTAGGCATTTTTTGCAGGATGCAGGCAGAGGGGAAGGGGGAAGCAAACAGCTCAAGGACCAGGAACATCAATTATTGTTTTAGCACATGATTAATACCTTCACTTTGTTCCCACGGTTGAGAGCCTTTCGCCTTGTCAGCCATCCCAGCAAAACTCAGCGCACCTCCCCTCTCCCATCACCCGATTGCCTTTCCCTCTAATTGCCTCCTTTCACCTTTAATAACCAGGCTTGCTTCTTTCTACTCCCCTTTTTTTACAGAGCTGGAAGCTCACAAGCCTGCCCCCGAACCACAGCCTCATTAGGTGACACCGAGTCAAACGCAGCGCACACAGGAGAACGACCACAGCCTGAACCAGGGAAAAAGTCAACCAGGGAAGATTTGTCATTCAAGGGATGATAGAGCACCCCAGGAGCCAGGCCCAGGAGCAAAAGAGGCAGAGCCAGTGTCCCAAGCACAGCCCCTGGGCAAGGAGGCTCCCTGGGGCAGCACTTCCCTGCTGTGACCCCTCGTAACCGTTGCCTTTGGTGTGAGCCAAGCCAAAGCCTGCGATCGTGCAAGTATAAAACATTGGCAGCAAAGCGACGGCGTGACAGCTCCTCTCAGAGACCCACCACACCAGACATGGATCCAGCCAGGCTCCTTCCCACACAGCGCTTACAGAGCATCACCTCCATCCTACCCCAGTCACGCTGCAATAGCGAAGATGTAGCTTCAGGTAAAGGGATAGCAAAACCCAGACAAGATCAGGCATCCATGTTTTCCTCCTGACCATGCTACACTTTGCTACCACCTTTATGCCCTGTGCTTCAGCATCCCACCTTAAGAAACAAGAACCAGGCCAAGTTTCAGCATCCTCCTCAGCTGCCCAAGCTCCCGATGGAGGGAGATGCTCCCGAGATCTTTCAGTCATGCACAAACCTGCTCAGCACTCATGGGAAACCCACTTAGGGGGACACAGGCACAGGATGAGAGCGCAGCCTGGGCTCCTCCAGGGATCCCTCTGTAACGAGATGGGGATTTTCAAGCACTGCCCTCTTTCCTGAGGCAGCAGCTTTATTAAACACCTCAAGAAGGTGGAAAGCACTAGAAGCAGTGCTCTTGCAAAGGCACATTTAAATCTCAGCCTCAGGAGTTAAGTAGCTGGAAAGAAAATGAGAAGGACCCCGACAAAATGGGTTATTTAGAGCTAATAGCATCTCTGGAGGCTTCGAAACATGCCTGTAGCTGGCTGTCGTGCCAGGGCCAGCAGGCTTTGGAGGGCACAGATGAGGCTAAACCACACTGAGCAGCCCTTACTCGCTTCTGCAAACCCCTCTATTTCAAACTTTACTTCTTAGTATTAGCAGCATTCGAAAATTAAGGTGCATCTTCCAAATCCAGATGCATTTGAATGACCCCTCTGCGAGCACACAGGCTCTATGTCTTAGGAGAGGAGAGCAACTGGTGCCTGAGAGCTGGGGAAAGCTGACAGAGGGTCTGGAGGCAGGGCTCTGCTTTGGGCTGCAAATCCCAGGATAAAGAGCAAGGCTGTCACCACACTGCCAGAGTATCAGCACTCAGAAGGGCAGGGAGGGGATGGAAAGAAAGTGTCTGAAGGATACAAAAATGGAGGTGAAAAGACGAGTGCTATGACAAATAGAAACCATCCTCCAAAAAAATAAAAAAAGGGATGGTGTGGCTGAAACCACAGCCCCATCAGCCCCATCCCCCTGGCCAGCCTCAACATTTAGCATCCCAACCAGCTATTTCCAGCTCCACCACGGCCCAGACCACTGCAGAACCTTCTCCCCATCTCAGATGTGGCCATAAGCTCTTACCCTCATAACCTGGGTGCTGTCAAAAGGTGCAAAGCACAAGTTTCCCACACCTACATCCCGCTGCTTCTAGGATGAGCAGTAGCTTTCCTTTCACATTTAGCCTGGGACTGTCCATGCTTTGCTTGTTTTGGGCATGCTGGTCCTTTCACAAAAAGGAATGTGGGAATCACAGCCACACACCGAGTACCCTGAAAGCAACTTCACACTTTCTTTCCCAAAGGCAACCCTGTGAACCAACCATCATCTGTGCCTTCACCTGATGGATCATCAGCTGGATTTTCCTTTCATGACACTACCACCACTTCCTGGCTATACCCTGAGATATACCATCACTGTGTCCCTCAACATGTCTCTTACACATAGAGCCTTAGAATGGTTTGGAAGGGACCTTTAAAGACCATCTAGTCCAACCCCACACTGCAGTGAGCAGGGACATAGCCCTCTGCAAGGTGCATGGTAGAAAACCAGCATTTCCACTGCACACTTGTAACCCTTTATTCCTCCTTCATGTGCTACCAGCAGGCTCCAGGGGATCACCATCAATGTTGTTCTGATGTACTGGGAGATTTTCTTCCCTGCATCCATCTTCCAAAATTGTTCCACATTATTCATGTAAAACCTGGTGCTACTTCACCCTTCAGAGCCAGTACCACCCTTGATCACTGTTGAAGCAAAAGCATGGTAATCACAGACCCATTCTCTACCTAGTATCCCTTGGTCCCTCCTAACCTGGAGATGATGAAGTTCTCTGCCCATCTCTGGTGACCGCAGTGGTAGCTGGGAAGGAGGAAGCAGACTTCACTGCCATGCCCGAGCTGAACCATCCTCTTCCAAACACCCTGAGTCCACTCAGGCTGCTCTCATGCATTTACCTGAGCTACTTGCTTCACCAGAAGCTTGGCAAGTCTTCTGGGAAGAGGAGTTCCATCACCTGCAGTCCTCAAGGCACATGGTAGGGTGTCTGTGCCCTTCTCCTCCCAATCCCAGGAACAAGCTTTACACTAGCACTTGCTTCTCAAGGGCAGGCACTCCTTGGGAGATGACAACCAACCCCTGGGCAGGGCAGGGTTGAAAAGAGAGGGCCTAACCCACCATTAGGCTGCCTCTCCAAGGCTTTTCACTTTGCTAATGCCCATCTGCTGTGTCCAGCAAGGCACCCAAAGCAGGGCTGTGCCCACACCAGCTACAGGTGCTGAGACCGACTGCAGAGGGAGGGATGAAGGAGCAAGTCCCTAGCCAGGCAAGGAAAACCCACCATCTCCCCTCCAGTGGGATGTACTGGACTGCTCACGGCAAGCGGGCAACTTTTAGGAGGCTCAGAACAGGACAAAGGACTTGGTGGGTTGTCTTTTTGACTCATTTTTCCCCCTTCCAGATGAGCGATGGGGCAGTTAACTAGCGAGGCTCTACTGGATCCGAGAACACCAGAGGGAGATTGACTGCACTTGTCAATCACAGATAATGTCATCCACTGACTGCTTAATCAGGCTGCCAATCTGGGCAAGCCATCTTGAGGCTTTTGGGGGAGGTGGGGAGGGAAGAAAAAAATGCCTTTATTCCAAAGGGTACGGTGCTATCAAACAGCGACACGCTCGCTATTGTTTATCAGCGAGCACCACACAGACACACGCTCCTCTGGCCGCCCTCTCCCCCACCAGCACCCGGGGGAGGGCCGGTTTAGCCCATTCATGCACCAATCCCAATTTTCACGGGGCTTTGCTGTGTGTTTACAGTAGTTATGCACCCTGTGATATGCCAAAGCCCAGCCCAAGAGGCACATTCGCTACACCAGAAGGCAGTTGTCCCACCAGCTCCCAGCCAAGGGTCAGGGTGGACCCCCCCCAGTCCCCTGCCAGAAGCTCATCTGCACAGGGAAGATGAAGAGCATCATGCTCACAGGGCAGAGCACAGTGGTGGGAGGAAAGATGACCACAACAGCTCTGCCTGCCCAAAGCCTTGCCCTTCCCTCCAGCTGGAATTAGAAAAGAGGTTTTGCAGCTCAGGAGTTATTTCCCACACAGCATATATTAAAGCACAGTTTGGGTAGTAATTTTTCTGCTGAAAGCCCAGGGAGAGCCCTGCCAGCAATACCTCTGCTGTAGAACAGCTAAACAAGCTTCTGGTTTACATCCTCACCTTTCATCTGCTCCCTCTAATTTTCTTTCATTTTTATTTACATAAAATGACCTAATGGCATGTCTATCACCAGGTCTTCCACCAGTTTGGACTCCGTGAACGCACATCTGGAAGTTGCCAAGGTTTTCCCACCAAGATACACCAGGAGCATCTACCACAGTTGGGTTCACCAGCACATCCTCCTCCTCCAAGCCTCTTTCCAGTGCCACCACTTTCTCCCAGGAAGGGCCATCAGATGCCACACTTGCCCTTTTATTGTTTGCAAGAAAAGTGGCTGCACAGAAGCACAACATGCAGGGGACTGCATCTGACAGAGGCAGGCAACCTGCTCACCCATACCAGCCACATCTGCCCAGTACCACAGCAATGCTGCTCTGCCTTCAGATATTCACCAGTAGACGCCAAACACAGCAAATATTACCCTTGTACCTCACAAACATGCGGCCCAAGCAAGGAAAAGAGGGGAGAGAGAGAAAAGCATGTTACTGGACAGACAGAAAGATGACTTACCCAGGGAGACCAGCTGCAGGAGCAAGAGGGGAAGCAGAAAGTTGCCAGCAGCAGCGTGGCGCTTCATGGTTCCTGTCAAAAAAGAAAGGCAGCGTCAAGTCCAGTGCTTTATGGATATTACTTCATGTCTCCAGAGCAGACTCAGGGATGAAGCCCTGCCCCAGCTTGCACTTTAGGGCCCTGGCACCACAGGCCGACATCCAAAAGTTCAACGTTTTGTTAACTCTTGGCTTTTATACAGTGCATTTCACCACCACCTTTTTCTTGGTTCAAGCATTCTCTTGGCAAGCACCAAGTTGAAACCAGGATTAACCTGGTCTAGGTGACAGATTTTCTTAATTAGCACTTTCCAAAGCATATTTGCTCATCTCACACAAGGGGCTAAACCATGGTGACCTCTGCAGTCAGGACTGGAGCAGACTCGGCCCCAGCTGAGATGAGCTGTTTGAGCACCAAGCAAGATGTTGAGGGTAAGGAAGAGCGGCTGCAACCCAGGAGCAACGCAACAGCAAGGATTTAAGACATTTTAGCAGAGCTGTGTGGGAAGCTTGACCCAAAAATCACCGAAGAGGCACCAGGATTTCAGAGAACAAAGCAGAGCCTCTCAAACCACGTGGGCAGCTGCAGAACAGGCACCACAGGAGCACTGGGAGCAGGCAGGATTGCAAACGTGCCCCCATCCTACCCTGCCTCTCAAATTTCTCCAGCTTTGCGTTCGCCACAGCACCCGACTCCTTGCAATGAGACAACCAAATAAAAGAGTAACAGGCAGCTGCTTAGCACAGCCGCATCCTCGTGTGGTTTTCAGACCACTCGATAAGAAGCACTTTCCAAACTGACCCCACAGATACTCCAGCAAAGTCCCGCTTTGCAAGAAAATTCATACACGTGAAATTTTCAAGTGTTCCACGCCAAAAAGGCACGTATAAATCATATATGTTACACACAACATAGAGGCACAATGGAAACCCCCAGGCAGCTCACACAGAGCCTGAAGCAGACAGGACATCTCAGTGACCCATCTCTGAAGTTCTCTGTACTTCTGCAGATGCTGTGAAAGGTGTAGGTCAGGGGAATGTTTTCCTACCAGCTCAGCACATCCACATAGCAGCAGACCCAGGGACACACAAGGCAGAGAGTGGCTGTGACAGACACCATTTTGGGCAGCAAACAGAGAGATGAACCCACTCTTAAACACATAAGCTGCTCCTACTTGAGATCAAGCGTTGACCTGAACCATGAGGGCTAAAATGAGTAATAAATCCTCCAGTTACCAGCTCAAGAGGGGACTTGTTATGCTTGCAACTGGTTCCATTAAACAGCAAGTGTATAGGGCCTGTATAAGTCCTCAGCACAGGGGAGACAGGGACCTGTTGGAGCGGGGCCAGAGGAGCCCCAGCAATGCTGGGAGGGCTGGAACCCCTCTGCTGGGAGGCCAGGCTGGGAGAGTTGGGCTTGTTCAGCCTGGAGAAGAAAAGGCTCTGGGGAGACCTCCCTGCAGCCTTTCAGTACTGAAAGGGGCCTGTCAGAAAGATGGGGAGGGACTTTTTATCAGGGCCTGTTGAGACAGGACAAGGGGTGATGGTTTTAAACTAAAAGAGGGGAGAGTTAGACTAGAGAGATAGGACACATTTTTTGCCTTGAGGGCTATGAGACCCTAGCCCTTGAGGGCTATGAGACTATGGACCCAGATGCCCCATCCCTGGAAATATCCCAGGTCAGGTTGGTCAGGGCTCTGAGCAACCTGCTCTGGTTGCAGCTGCCCCTGCTCCCTGCAGGGAAGTTGGACTGGATGGCCTTTAACAGTCCCTTCCAACTCAAGCCAGTCTCTGATTCTAAGGTTTGGTTCACTCAGGGCTCACAGCACTTGAAGAACAGATCAGTCGAGCAACAGGCCTGAATAAGATACTGTGACATGTGCAATTCCTACCTGAGGAGCACCCAGACAGCTCACCCATACACCCAGGGTACCACCTTCACCCACCATCACTCTGTTTACCCCAAAAGCAACAGCTCGACCTTCCCTCTACAATACCCTGCTCTATACACACCAAATGCAATGACTGCCAGTAGAGTTACCCCAAAGCATGGCACTGGGCTGGGCACAGGGGTGAAAAGGTCTGCACACCACTGGTAACTGAAGAAATGGGCATCCCACAGGGTGGTCCTTCCCTCTGCCAGGGAGCCTGCACCTCAGCAGAAAGGAGCAGACACTCCTAGAGGAGGTTCAAAGCATCTTTTATTTTTACTGATGGATGTGTGTCAGAGAAGACAGTTCATAACAACTCTGTCACCGTAGAAAGAGTCCCAGATTCTAATTTCTCCAGCTATTTTGCCACAAGAGAGGCTCTGGGAGGAAAAGGTCTGCACCCAGACAAGAAAAACAGTGCTGTGGTCTTTTTTGTGCATCTTTAGGAAATTAAGCACAAGCCTGAGAAGACATCTAAGATCAGTAATGCTCAACTTTTAGGTGCATCATGCCAACTGACCCAGAAAACACAGTCAGGGTGTCAGAGGTCAATCCTCCACCTCCTCACAAGTTTCTGACTTCTGAGCGTTTGGTGCCAGCAGACCATCCAGAAACCCACTTTCTAAACAAAAATTAACTCTTCCCCAGGAGCCAGGCATCCTATGAGGCCCTTCAAATCTTTAGATTTGGCCAATAAATGCAGAATAGACTCTTCCAACAAAGAAAAGCACACAGAGTTCTTAATTTTCTCCCTTCTTTAATAGGTTTCAGGGAGAAAAAAATAAATAAAATCTCAGAGCTCCTCCCCTGCTTTCTCCTGTGACAAAATGCCATTAGAAAACCATTAACTTTCTTCTAAAACAGCACCACTATCATCCAAAGTAAGAGGAAATGTTCTTCTCTGGCTTCACAGACCATGTTTAAAAAGCAACAGGGTAGTTGGAAAAACAATTTACGTGATGTAGAAAAAGGCAGTTGACAGCATCCCCCTTTTGAGTGTCATGATAAATCTAAATATTGTATATTCCAAGTCAGTTACTTCATTATGTAAGTAATTGCCTGAAATGTCATTTTGATTTTGTCTGTCTTCATTAATACTGCAGCTCTTCACTGGTTCTCTGCGATGGTTCGCTCAAATATTGCAAATTTAGGAACGGGATTGAGAAATCTCTGGGGACAACTTAAAAACTGTGGCTAAGAGCATATTAAATTGTACCTTCTGCCTGAAAGAGGCTCTCTGTAGGAAGCAATCGGTGCAGTTTCCAGCATAAAAACGTCTCTGGAAACTTAACTGTTGTCTCCTGGCTGCAAAAGCACTAGTGGTAAAGCAGAGATCTCCCAGTCTGGCGACTGCTCCCAAGGCACGGAAAGCAGCAAGACAGAACTGCATTAAATGGTGATAGATGGGAACTGGAGGAGCCTCTACTGCTGAAACACCACTCTGCAACAAGTCCAGGGCTTGAAAGTTTAAGAACTGGCTCAGGTCAAGTAGAGGTTTTTCAGCCCACTTGCCCCAAGTGCCTCCTTCTCAAGCCCTGAAAGCGGCTTTTTTGTTGCTTAAACAACATTGCTGCATCTCTAAACATGGCAGAGATGCCACCAGTTTGGCCACAGAGATGGAGCCCAGCTGGCGTCTGCTCCAGCCCTCAGCACATATTAATCTGAGTGAAGTTGGCAACGAGGCTCCAAAAGCCTTCAAGCATCTCACCTCCATAAAAACACAGGAGTCGAGCTGCTCCTGCTTCTCAAGCTCAGGCCACATGTTGCTCTTGGGGTGCTTAAGCCTCGGCTTCCAGGCTGTGCACCTGTACTGGTTATTTTTAAATGCACTGTTGGGGTGCTTGCATATGAGAACAGCTCACACACACACAAAATCCACTTAATTGCCTCTGTCAGAGCAGCAGCTCCTGCAGTGGCTATGCCTTACTGGCAGAGATGCTCTCCTGTTTGAGCCACTGCTGGCATCTTTAATCACTCCCCAAATCCCCGGCCCCCATCTCCCTCCTATGTGGTTTTCCTTTCCCTTAACAGCACCACGACACTTGCACCTCAAAATTTATAGTGTCAGCCACTTGGTTTGCTCTGCGCTGTTCCAGGAGCGTAAAGAAGAAATGAAAGCGTAAATCAAAGCATCTCCCAAATGGCTTCCATGCAAAAAGACTGCATGCACCTTCCCAAAAAGCCCCTTCTCCGTCACTGCAGCACAAACAACGTCCCCCAAAGAGGGAAGCCCCACAGCCAGCGCTGGGTACCCACAGACTTTGCTCCTTTGGAGGCAGAGTGGAAGTCCCCGAGATGCTACCAGGATCCTACTATGCCCATGGCATCCAGCCAGCTGCTGGAAGACTCCTCTCCCCCCAGCATGCCATCCATGCCCCCTCTCCCCAGCACCCTCCATTTCTTCAGCCACCTTGGAAGAGCAGCCAGGAGATACTCCAATAAGGACCACCACAAAACGTGCATCAGAAAAACCACCCTCACAATTCTCTTCAGCAAAACACATCACTTGGTACCGACCCTCACGCCAAAACACAGCAGGCTGCAGAGGCACAGCAGCTCCCGCTTTCCCCAGATTTTCCATCCCTCTGTTCCTCCAATGGAAGCACCACTAGAAATTCACTTTTTCTTATTATTATTGCTTCTTGACCAGGTCTTTACAATAAGTAGGATTCAAAAGGAAAAAAGTAAAAATTAATTTACACACACACACACCACCCCCCCACCACACTGGCATGAGCCAAACACAAATCACAATTCCTAAAAAATAACAAATTGCAGAAAGGGGTAATCAGAAGTAAATTGATATTGATAAATAAGCTTTTCTTCCATGCGGTAGGTGGTTTATTTTAATCTAATGAGTTTTATATTTTCTGAGCTTTCAGATTCCATGATGAAGAGCCGTCCGCGCTAGAATTACGAAGCACTTTGAAATATTGTAATTTTATGGCTCATTTTGTCAGGACTCTTGAAAATGAGATTTGTTCCCAGTGAAAAAATTCACCGGTTTGTTTTTTTTTTTTTCTTCTACTCCCTGCAGCGAAGGAAAAAAAAAAAAAAATCCCCTTGTTAAATAAATACAGGCCAGCATATTTGTATGCATGTGGTGGGGGGAAGGATGGATGGACACAGAACAGGGAGCAAGGGAACACAGCTGCCACAACCCACCTAAGCCTCAAGATGGGGTTTGCTGGAGCAAGACCATGAAAGGTGCTCTCTCCCATTCCTTCATCCCAAAAGCAAATCTGAGGTTGGGAACACGGGTGTTTCCTCTACACCTAGCCCCAAGGATGCCCACAAAGCCAACAATGAGTCTGAGCTGCTCCGTACATCCCAGCTAGTATTTAAACGTTTCTTCTAGCAGGGGAAAAGCTACAGCTGTTACTAACAACTAGTAACACCAAAGTTTCCCACATTTCCAGCAGTTTACTCCCATTTCCAAACAAGAAGTGGAAACGTGTAGTTTGGGGCTGCCAGAGGTTTGCTGTCCCAGAGTAAGCAAGTGTTAACTCCAAGATAACATTAACATGTTGTTTAACCAACAGTCCATGACTGGAAGAAAATGCTATGTGTGAACTTCTTGGGCCACACAGGGAAACTTTGCCTGGGTTGGAAGTGAAATTGATTTTCCAAGTCATTGCAACAGCCATAAAATAATCCCGATAGCTGCCCAGCTCTGCATTAGGAACAGCAAACACTCGGCTGTAGCACACCCCAATGGAAGTCATTTAGTGCTACGAGTCCAAGCATCCAATTCACTTCTTCATTCACTTAATATAACACCATGAGGGCTTTGGGAAGGAGGACCCCCAATTGCAGCTGCCACAGACATGGCCACCCATCCTTCCATGAGAAAGGCAGGATCTTTCTTGCCTAGATGGATGAGAAGATGCTCGATTTTTTTATTGAGTGGGGCAACACTGGCTCTACTGAGTCTCCAGCACCGGTTGCTATGATGCCTGTGGTGACTAGCAACCATTTTCCATCACAAAATCTCACTTAAGCTGGAAGGACAACTCCTAAACTAAGAGGTAAACTGGGATGGGGCTGGAGACCAAGCCAACAGGCTCCCAGCTCTCCTCAGTCCTGAGTCCCACCAACACAGAGCCCAGCACATGGAGCAAGGCAGCAAAGGAGCAGCAGAGCAGATGATGCTAATATGGGATGAAAAGGTGGAAAAGCTTATCTTAAAGAGAAAAAAAAAAAAAAATGTGAGGAAAAGGAGGAGAGGGAAGAAGACAGAATTACTGCTTTAGGAGGAGGTAGAAAGCCAAACAGAGTGAAGTGGCATGCTGAGGCTGGGCAGCAGCCTGGCTGGTCTTCCAGGCACCACCATCAAAATGATGCAGGAGAAATGTCCAACATCCTCAGGCTTCAGCATAACATTTTGTAACACTGCCACGCAGCCTTTGCTTACATATCCTAGGGTGCTCCTGCCTGCCCTGCTTCAAATGCAAGCGCACAACTTCTGTTTGGTTTAGGGATTTTAAAGGGAGGAGAGGAGAAAAAAAAAAAGGACATCTGTGAAGTGGAATTAAAGGGGAAAAAAAAAAAAAAAAAAAAAAAAAAAGAGTTCTTATTTAACTGCTGCCCATTCCACTTAGACAATAACAAACACATAGCAGACACACAGTAAATGAGTATTCATAGAATTATGGAATCATTTTGGTTGAAGAAGACCTTTAAGATCATCAAGTCCAATTGTTAACCCAGCACTGCCAGGTCACCACTAAATTATGGTCCTCAGCACCACATCTACACAGCTCTGAAACCCCTCCAGGGCTGGGGACTCCACCACTGCCCTGGGCAGCCTGGGCCAGGCCTTGACAACCTTTTTGGGGAAGAAAATTTTCTTCATGCCCAACCTAAACCTTCTCTGGTACAACTTGAGGCTGTTTCCTCTTGTCCTGTTGCTTGTTCCTTGGGAGAAGAGACCAACCCCACCTGGCTCCAACATCCTTCCATGAAGTAGTCGAGAGAGAGAGGAGGTCTCCTCTGAGCTGCCTTTTACTATTGCTCAAGTCCTGTGGCTCAGCTGGCCCCTGCAGTGCAGGAGCAAAGCTGGGGGCTCAGCAGGGCCATGAGCTTGCAGGGACAGGGAGTGACCCACCTTGCACTTCCCTCCTTGCCACACTCAGGTACAGCTTTAGACACAAGCATCACATTTTTGTAGCATGCTCTAAGCTGCACTTTATTGCAAATCCAGAACAGCACGAGCAATGCAATAAAAAAATGCAACATCAACTTGAATAGCGAGCCATCAACCATAGAACCAGGACAATCAGTAGCCAAACTACAACTCAAAGCTCAGCTGAAGAATATGGGTTAGTTATTCATCTTCCTTTTCCTTGGCAAACACCATCACAGCAGACACTGCTCCAGCACCGAACCCTGGGTAGGTGTGCACCCAGGATCTCACCCGCTCTGCCTGCCTCCAGCTGCTCCTAAGCTCCAGCCTGGATGTTTTCCTCACTAAAAAGAAGCATCAAGGCTGTTTATTCGGTTCTCTGGTAGCTCAAGCTGCAGACTAGAAAGGTAGATCCTAAAAAGAGGGAGAAATAGAGGTGAAGGAGAAGAAACCAACCCAAACCAAAAAAAAAAAAAAAAACAACACCCTCACACTGAGCAACCCAACCACAAAAGCTCTCGAGCCATTTCTTGCCTCATCCAAATCAAGAGAGAAGTGTCCTTGCTGCTTCTGCACAAAGCTCACTTAACTTTCAGCAAGAGGCACTTTACTGCAGCAGACCTTTTCAAGGCCCACCAGCTGTTCGAGCTAGTAAAAGTGAGGCTTTGCCTGACGGACTAACAACACGGGCACACTGTCACTAATCACTCGCGAGCTGAAATTTTAGGAGAGGGAGAAAAAAACAAAAGAAAAAACAAAAAACAAACCCAAAACAACAAAGTCGTAGAAACAGCACCAGGGAAAGGAAGATGGGGCTACTTCTGAGGAACACCACCCCCTGCAAAAAATCCCTCCATCCAAAGGAGCAACCCCCAAAGAGCAGGGGGTCAACCCAAAAGACAAACATGCTCAGCAGAGATGAAGTTATTTGGATTAATGACAGTAGTTCATCACTGGTGGCAGGCTTGTTCCTGAAAGCTTCCTAGGACCCCCACCATGGCTGAGGACCCTCTAAGCTGTCCAGTCCCTCTTCTACATGCTCTTTTCAAAGCTGCAGCAGCCTGGACACCAGCATATCCCCCTATTTCCATGAGGACTTTGCTCCCAGCATACTCCATCCAAGCAAGGCATCTTTCTCCTCTGAAAGTGCAGCTTTTACGTCAAATGCACAGTTCAGGGCAAAGCAATTCAGGCTCAAGATGAAAGAAAAAAAAAAACCACCAAAAAAAACCACACCACCTCCCTGCAACACTGGCTTTGGTAGAGCCTGGGGAGGAGATGTTATGTCCTCCTACACCCAAATCAGAGTTTCCAGTTCAAGACACATCCAGCAAGGTCCTTAGCCCTGAGCCATGTATTCAAGTGGATGCTTCTGCAGGTCTATCCAGCAGAAAGAGAGACATGTGCTCAGGGTGGCCTCTCATTTATGGAGCACACCATAATCAGCAAGCACCTAGCAGAGTCACATCAACTAGCTAACATCTTCATGGACTGAAAGCCACCAGGCTCCACAACCAAAGGTTTCCTGCCCATGTAAACCAAAGCTTCGAGCCTGGCACAGCCCATGCATAAATGGTATTCCAGTCCCCGCTATAGTGCCCATGGGCAAGATCTAGGGCATCTGAAGATCTGGGTGAGTTCTAACCACTGGGATTCCCCACGTCAGCTGCAGAACCTGCCCCCTGAAAAAGGGTCTGATAGGAAGGCAAGCATGAAGGTGTATATCTTCATGTTTGCAAGTCTTGGACCATAAAAGCCCCAAACTAACCCTCATTCTCCTGTAACATTATTAAAAAAATCTTACTGGAGGGAGAAGGACACTGTCATGGGAAAGAACACAGAATTTTTGGGGTGCACTTTGAACTATTTATGCTCACAAAGCAAACCTCCAGCTAAATCAGCTGTCTGAGATGCCACAGGTCAACCCCATATCCTAAAGCTTCTTAAATTTAAAATTAACTTGTGCTTGAGACCATCTAAGAACCTTCATAAGTTAAATCCTTTTTAAGATGTCTTCACCACCCTGGCTGCTCCTGTGGTGTGCTCCAAAAAGGACTGTTGATGCCCTTTTTCTTTGCACACCTCCACTCAGATCAGCAGAAAGCTACCACACCATGAGCATTTTTCTGGAAATCATTGCAGCCGGGCAGCAGAAAATGTTTCTGGTGCTGCAACCCCACTATGTTTAGGTGATGCCCCTGGGAGGGAGACACAGTCTCTTCGCACATGGGCTGGGTGCTTTTCCCAGGCTAACTATAGCAAAGAGACAAGCTGAGCAGCTCCTACTTCTTGCAAACATCATTTCTTCTGCTTATCAAAAAAACAACACCCCCCCAAAAAAAAAACAAAACCCACAAAAAATTAAATCACACATAGACAAAAAAAAAAAAAAAAACCACAAAAAAAACCCCAAAAAAAAATAAGAAAACACAAAAAACCACCAAAA